>JAOVYW010004476.1:0-13088 GCA_025775045.1 Hiodon tergisus | reverse complement strand
ACACACACACACACACACACACACACACACACACACACACACACACACACACACACACACACACACAAACACACAGAGACAAAGACGTACCCACACGTGCACACAAGGTAGAACACTACAGCGGAAAAGATAACGCAGACGTCGCCTATTTCATTTAAATTCTCAATAGACAATCCCTTCCGCCGGAAACTGAAAGCCTATCAGGAGGCTGATTGTTAAAAGTCAAAAAGTCGAGTATCTTTTAGAACAGCCTTAATCGTTATTATTGCATCTTCCATGAAAATATTATTATTCAGTAATCATTGGAAGAGAATTACAGAAAAAAAACTGTTAATAAAACAATCGATAGCGGAGTACAGATTTATGGATTACCACTTGAATTGTTTTATTTAAGGTTACATATTTGGTGGTGTCGATGTAATCTTCAGCAACATCTGTTCTTATGTTTTAATAATAATAAATATGTAAGAATAATCCTATCTAATTTGGAATTTTAGATTAAATCTTATATATATATAGTGTATTGTGTGTGTGTGACCTAATTGGTCAAGACATGCTCGATACGAAACGTTTGCATTGTCCTGTTTGTTTAGACAACAGTTGAAAGCTAAGTAGATGCCAGTCTGTGTGCGACCAATTTGATTTTTTTTACCTTTAACGTACATATAGATCTAAAGCTCGTTGGATAATCGTTTTCATGGTTAAATAAACACAATTGCTACAATTACTTGAATAGGTATGCTTCCATGATTTTATAAGGTATGGGCGCAAGAAAGAGTAACAAAATGTTTTACTTTGGGGGTGTAATTTGGTTGTTTAGTAAGGCTAAATGACTGTTAGTGGGTCATTTAGAAAATGTATTAAAATTATATTCAAGTTTTCCTTATTATTGGCTAATACGTCGTAAATAGTAATCCTTTGTGTTCACTATTTTATTATGTTGTTGATGGGTAATTGTAGCTGGGATAGTCATTGTTGTTGGCGGACGGGGGAACTGGTGCAACCAAGAATCTGACCCTCCCCGTTGTTAATACTGTCCTAAACCAAACAACAGGATGGGGCATCGGGGCTGGTCACACTCTCTGACAATAACTAGGAATAAACGCTGGTTAAAATATAAAGCATGACGTGTGTCGTTAAAGCACAATGCTAGACATACAATTCTTACCGCTGTCAACCAAATAATATAGAATCGGTTTTCTTTATTCATGAAATGTATTGTGTTAACTCAATTGAGAGGACAACTAAACGTTACATTTGTGTTTTACGTGAAGACCAAGAACATTAATAAATATTTTGGACAGGCAAATAAAGGGACTCCGCAAAAAAAACAAAAAAAACACATTCATTAAAAAGCTAAGTTGATAAAAAACAAAAGCCTTTTATTTGATCAACCGCAACGTCTCCTACGGTGCTGTGGTTAGCATTGGTGCTTCCAATTCCGTTAAGCCACTCGAATGCAAACCCGGCATTGGAAGTTTCATATGTTATCTGAAATAAAATAAGTACACACTCGCAGAAGGCACATTAAAGATAAACCTGCCAGCTTTTAGGTGCACTATGAAGCTGAGAAGCACCGTTTTATTGACACTAGGCCACTTAAAAAAAAGTTGTTATAGTTGTTTACTGGTCCGATCAACATGAAACGCACGTGTAATATAATTTGACCCAGAAACTTTGTTATTGCTTGTTTAAATCAAATCAAATCTGGCCATTCTCCGTGTGTATCTCGCCACATAGTGTGTTGATTGATGACATTTTATGGTATTGTAAAGCTGTGATTCGGGGGTGGGGCGGAAGGGGGCCAAAGTGATTCTTTCTTGGCCTACCCTGTATTCCCATGGACAACGAAGAGACCAGCAGGGAGACAACCTCTACACACAAGGGTTGAGCTTTCTGAACTCCTAGAGCGGATTTTATTCAGTTTTTTTCTAGACAACGCAAGTCTGATTCCAGCGGATGAAAATGTAAACCTTCGGGGTTAAATTCCCATGAAACTTATGAAGGAAATAAAGTATGCCTTTTGTTCACAACAGAGTGCATAGTTAAAAGGGAAAATAACATTAAACATTAAGAACAATACATTAAGCGACATCATAGTGTTAGAACGTTGGGGTAAAGCGGTAGATTACATTTTGAGAGACAAAAACTAAAGTTAGGCAACATTCGTAATTTTTGTTAGTTGACTATTGGTTATGATGAGTAACAAATTACCCACACCCTCTGACAAAACTATGCGATTAAGATATATATTTATATGACTGAAATTTACTGACACCACCGTTTCCGAATGCGTATTTAAACATTGATCTTCTACGATACTGTTGTGCAATAACATAGGAAAATAACGATAGACGATCGTTGTAAACCACTGTGGAGGTAGTAGAGAACGGTGTTCATTATAAACACGCACACATTTCAACATTTTTCCAATTAAGGATTTTTTTTCTTCGCGTATTGCATTGTGTGCTGCGGCATCACCACGAGTGTTCATGACATTCCGCTTCATGAATTAAAGGCGCTTACATCCCCACAGATTTCGAGCTTATTGAACACGAATGGTCCGAGAGCCACGTTAATTCATTTAGCAGTCACTACAGTTATCGCAGTTGCTCCTGTACCACTTTGAGGATCAAAATCGAGGTGCTCTTCTGCAGGACAGAACCACAGCCACAGAAATGCATGCGTTCAACTGGTTGCTTGTGGACAGCTAGTTTGCAAGCACATTTTCTTTTCTTTTATTAAAAAAAAGAAACAAATACTAGGGACGTTTCTGCTAAGGGGGTTTATATTTAATCTTAGAGCTTTGACCCGGTGTTCTTCTTAAATCATATCTTCGTAATATAGGATATTATTATATAAATTTACAACTATATGAATGTTTGTATAATATTTTTGCTGGGAAAGTCTAAGATCAGTATCAGCGCGGAAAGAACATTTGAAGCTGAAAAATTATATGCGATATCAACAAACTCAAACGATTATCTCAACATTGTATCGCTATAAAACGCGTGACTTTGTGAGTGTATAATTAGGCTACCATTTTAAACAATGATCAAAAGGCATTACCCCAACCTAGGCAGTCAGCTGAATATAGAGAACACTCTATTTGCTTATCGGGGCAATTCCGACAGCGCATTAGATCTTATATCCATTACATGCACTTAACGCCTAATATTTAGCTGTAATGCTACACTGGGGTCTGAGAATACGTAACGTCAACATAAACTGGGGTTTACAAAATATTTACAAGTTTGTCCCCAAACACACAGTCGTACACAGACCCAGACGACGTATAAAACGGGCCCTTCCATGTGAATCGTAGGATCAAAAACACTGAAAACAGCAAAGAATAAAGAGGTGACAACCATGGAGAGGTGCTCTATTTTAACCACGTAAATATCACGAATGTAGATTTATAACTTTACAATATTAAACTAGTCATATAGGCTACTGCCCGACTGCTCAAGTATACATTCATTGGTGAATCTTTAGGGAAAAGGCGCCATTATTCTTTGTAGTCAGGTCTTGGCCCTAAATTTTTCAAATGTCATATCAGAATTCTCTCAAAAAGGGAAACAGGAAAAGGAAGCTAACTAAAACATGCCAACCTCTTATCCCCAATCCTGACCCCACCCCCACTCAGTTGGTGCATATTGAACGCTAATATTTTTTGACGTTTGAACAATAACAAGTATTGACGTTCCAGGATGAAATTCAGTATCCAAAATGAAGTACCCAACAGTATGCACAGCTGTATTCAATTGAGGAACAATATATTAAAAACTATTTATAAGGTGTGCTCTATTTCGAACACAATTTCCAGCGTTGCTTACAGAAAAAATTGCGTAAACACGTTTTACTTTTAGTAAGTCTCTTTAATAGCGGCTTACACAATGTTCTAAAACCACAAATACATTCTATGTTGACAGGAAATGTGACAGTTACGACATTCCGCTGTGAAAAATATGTTGTAATATTTTAACAGCGACACATGTCTAGTGGTTTAATTATAGTATTTATATTTAAATAACCTAAAGAAAGAGACATTGGATTTGTTGATATTGTTATTGTTGTTATGTTAGAGTTAATGCCTTGTATTGTCTTGTCTACTTAAAAATTAATAGAATTTCCTGAACATTTTTGCTAGTTTCTGTGGTCGATTCATTCTTTTTCTTATCTGGTGAATACGAAAGGAGGACATTTGACTATATCATGCAATTTTAATGTTTGGGATGATGTTTAAAATTTTATTAATTTAGCTAATCAAAAGAAAGGAATAAAACATAACTATTCAGTTGTGGCCGAGGTGTTTCCCTATATTCTTTTGCATAAATCTATTACAATCGATTGCAAGAATTAACCGGTGCTCATCTGAAGTCGTCTAAGCAACAGTCCTATAGCACGTAGGCCTATATCCTTCTCTTCAGAGCAACACAGATAAAGCAAACAATTAACACCGACGACAAATATAAATACGAATAATTATTTTAATTTACGACAATAAAGATACATAATCTAATTAGTAAATAAATCTAAACGTAAAAAAGCTTATCACACAAATGAGGTGCAGACGCAAATAAATTATTTCTGTAAAGAGACCTAGTTTGCCATAATTCACCAACGTGGAATTCATGACTGCGTGGTACTGTGTTAAGCAAATTTGCTTATGCAAAACAAACAGATGTGAACTGTATTTTGAGAGTAAACAGATGGGTGTACACAGTCTACGAAACGGTTCTACGAGACGAGAATAGTTTTCAGCGCCCTTCTACGACTAGGGTCGGCAAAGGATTAACTCGATGCGGGAGACGCTGCAGGGGTTATGGGCAGTAACTACGGGGAAAACCACGCATGGTGCTATTCAGAGGCGAACTAGCTCTTGTAAAAGTAGCACTACGAGAACAAATAAAACTTAGGGACACCATTAAATGAAATTATAATATACAATTATATTTTAAAATTAAATATGATTTACGGAACACTATTATTTTATTCGTTATTGAAGAAAGAATCAGGAGTTCGTGGTTTAGTCTGTTTCAATTTTAACGCCCCCCCACCGCCCCCCATTTTTATTTAGCACGTATTTATTTAGCCTACACTGGACTAGACCCGTGTATTTTTTAATTTGAAGAAGATTCCATGAAATCAATTATCTCTCTTCAAACTGGCAGAGAAGTGCCAAATATTTTACGTGTTTTGCCTGTTACCAGGATTTCGTGGAAAATCTACCACGTTTCAATGTGAAATGTTTGACATCTAGCATTTGCTGGATGTTTCCCTGTGGACAATGCCCCATATTCCGAATGAATGATCAAAGGGCCCGGCATTGTTTGTTGAAATAAGAGAAATGCCACGGATGTGGTCCTAAACAATTGTATTTCTGAATCTGCTTCATTTGACTGACACCCGGGATTAATAGCAATCCTAAAACCTAAATATAAAATAATCTCAATAAAATAATAATATACACACACACACACTCCTGGAAAAAATATTAATAGAAATGTAATCACACACTGTAGGGATCATTGGCCACGAGTACAAATGGTTTAACCCAACATAACGGCTGTGATAATCAAATTTATATACCCAGTACTCATCACATGACAGCGATTCCTTTTTCTTTTCTTGTTTCTTTAACTTAAACCGGGGTGTACCAGATTTCTCCACCTTTCCATGTCGTTCGGTCTTTCAGCGCAGTTCATTTTTGACAGAAACAAAGATCGGTTATTGAGAGTTAGTTCTCATACCCTTTCGAGTCATTTTTCATTACGTAAACTCTATTTTTCTTGTTTTTCAAAAGTTTAATGGATTCAAAATGGAAGAAGATAACTGCAGACCGACCTGGTGTAAAGGCTGACGTTTTGATAATTTCGAGACTATTATTAAAAAAAATGTTTTACCGGTTGTGGTTGAAAAGTAGTCGTGTCAGCTACGGAGGTCTTAGATAAATCGAAATTTTAAAAACAGACTTTGAGGAACTTCATAACACCGCCACGCTGTATAAAAAAGCATATGGTGATATGTTTGAAATAATACATAACTGTTTGTGGTAAGATTAAGATGAAAACTTTATTATGCGCGAGGAAGTCAGGCTCAGCTGAAAATTCAAAACATGTTTAGCCAGTTGTGCTCACACGTGACGTTCCACATTTTCGTCGAGGAAAAAGGCTGCTTGTTCTTTATGCTTAATTGCATTTACTAACAGTGAATATGGCTTATCTACGAAGTCATTTACAGCTGAATGCTAAACACATATCAATTATAGAAAGCCGTTTTAAGGTAATGACTTACTCTCGCATGAAGTAAGAACCAAATTTAAATGCAGTAACTGTTTGTCTTTTTTGTGGCGTCCATGACGATGGCCATTGAGACGAAGTGCTCTATAGTAACTAATTAGATCAAATAAATAATAATTAATATTTTAATATGATTGATTTTAAACATAGCCTAATAATTTCACGAAAGTATTTTAATAATTTGCAGCTGAAAAATGAGGTTGAATATTTAAGACGTTGTTAGTGGACTTAATATGGGAAGCATTAGTAAAACTGACGATCCAGTTTTAATTCACAAGCCTTGAAAAAAATGTCACAGTCAACCACGTTCACGAGTATGTTTGGAAGGTTCATTATTCCATTGACTGTCGGGTACTGACTTACTAATTCCGATTCATGTTGACTCAACAACAGCCTGGCACACCACGTACTGGTATATTAGAAAAACGAACTAGGCTATCAGTATTGTCTCCACCTGTTGAGACATCCTATTTTTCGGGATAGTATATTTATGTCAGTTGTTAAAAAAATGTATTTAGATTTTTTTGTTATGGCAGTTCAGATAGTTTCTGTCAACGTGATCTAGTTTTACACTGAGAACCGAAATCAAGCTGACCTACATATGTATCCGCATCGACACTGACGTATACTTTTATTAATTCTCCGAGTTTTTCTTAGGTCCACTGCAATAAGATGCGTACTTATTATTGTCTGTTTGTTAATGATGATGATAATGAGAATAATGATGATCACAATTAGGTAGTAAAAATCGTGGTGGCTATGATCGCAGGCCCTTCTATAAACATTCTGGTTAATACTACGGCAATAAAACTGACAACCACTAAACAATTGTGATTGAAATATAACAAAAACACGCGATTGAAATAGCCACTAAGTATATACTACCCGTCCAATACTCAAGACCCGGCGTTGTGCGGTCAGATTTCACCTTGTATTGGTGCACGGAAACACTGGCTGCTTCTGTTGGATAAAAACTGCCTGAAATAGTCGGATCGTTAATTTAAAAGTACACAACTAGTTACTATGAACTTGTGTTTTTAAATCGATTTTATACTTAGCAAGGTCCCGGTGGACTTAAAAAATTTTTCGACAATGTATAAATATACCGTTGACCTCTCATGACCTGATATGTAAAACAGCCTATTCACTCCATAGCAAAACAATACTGGGGGTTCCAAATCCACTCCTCAATTCCGGGATCAAAAAGTAAATATTTTTTGTAACATCAACGTCAACTTCACCCCTATATCCCTCGTCAAATCGTTTTCTACACACGATAAACTAAAACGTATTATGTGCACGTATTAAATGTGTTTTTTGTACCAGGCTACCCATAGAGTTAAAAAGCTATTACTATTATGTTTTTCTTTTTCGGTTCTCCCTTGATTCGGACCTTTTACTGGAAACCCACTTGAGATCAGTTTTGAAACATCAGCACTCTATCCCAAATGATCTATTGGCATATAATACTTCCATCTCATACATCTATGATAAATAAAAATAATAATAATTATATCTGGAGTAATGCTTGGCTTTTATAGAAAGCTGCATTATACTGCATTATAGAAATATGCAGTTTACTAGTACATTTAAAACATTAATTATTATATGAAAGGGAATTTCCGGGATTTTTTTTTTCCCCGGCTTGTCGGGAAGTATGGCCGAGAAATAAATCACATAAATATATAAGGCAAATTAGATCATTGACGTTATATTGCAGTTCAAACTGCAAAGTAAAATGACGTAGTTCAAATATAATGGATTAATAAACCCAAGGAAGATATACATCCCCAGTTAAGTAAAGAAAAAAGCATGATTCCCACATGTGGTGATTAACACCGAATGAAGTCAAGGCATGTTGAGTTAGGCCACTTAAAAATTAAATATCAAGACTGCAGGTTATGAGTCCAAACAAATAATGAGCTTCTACACGAGGCCCTTCCTGTGCTCCAAGAAAATAAAGAGTCAGACGTATGTTTCTATTTATGCAAACACAAGAAATTCAACCTTTTGCCGGTGTTATAATCCTTGATTGTAGATATCTGCACTCAGAAATACTTAACGCGGTTGTGTTTTCACGGTAATCGGATCCCGCGGCTTGGCCAGTAAAATAACACGAAGCACGAGGTAACAAGTTAATAATCTAATAAAATATATGTCCAAAAATAAAAACGTACTTTTTTCTATGCTGATTTAGCTGAAATTGCGCCACACATCATGTTTACTTTTAGGCTATTTTTGTCACCTGTACCTGCATTTAATTTATACTAGAAAATGGAATAATTTATTGCAGTTAATCCTCGTTTCGGAGCATTTGTTGTGTTTAGAAGGCTAAAATGATGCTAAAATCATACCTTCTCGGTAAATAGTTGTCGTACACGAGGTTGTTGCTGATTGTGCAAGTCTATTTTCTTCAATCAGGTACATGAATGTATGAATGCACCAAACGCTCATAGTTTTTATATTGATTAAATCTGAGGACAGGTAGTTTTAAACGTAAGAGATTTCTGTACAAGAATAAAACGTCTGTTTTACTGCATAGCTAATGTCTTTCAGAGGGATTAATAATGTTCAACAAGCACAAATGCCTGTCCTATTTGCGGTTTAGCTTGTCAGCCTCTCCAAGAGGGTATTGTATTTGTTCTGAACAGCTGATTGCCCTGCGATTGTTATTTGTTTCAATACACTGCCTAGTTGTTGACCATCAGGAATCAGCGGAAAACTGGATATCCCTTTTCTCAAAACGCCGCCCGTTCATGCAATGATTACTAAAATAAACGGAAAACATCTTCACAGTTGTTCACAATTTTTCCACGAAATTTTTCTTCTAAATTTGGGTTCCAAGTTATTTATGTCAGTTGAGCATACCATACTCGTCTCAATAAAATACATTTACAAAATATGTGAAGGCCCCGAGGAATTCTTCACTTGGTGGCAAACGGTTTCTCATAAAATCTTATAAACAAATACATGCAGGGACTAACGCTAATACAAAGACATCGTTAGTTCTGTCAACGTAGAAGAAGTGTTTCATAGCATTACGAGAATTTAACCTTTAATCCGTTTGCATTGCAAAACAGCCATCATTTTCAGTGAATTGATTGTGTTGTTAGTTTTCAATAGAACAATCTTATTAGCTGCTTTATTTTAGTCATGAACTTTATTAAGACATACAACGTACAACGATGTCAACGACTTTGCTGTGATTTAAAAAAAATGCCCAAGTTTGACAAGAGACTGTAAATCTTGATTCTCGAGACTGTAAATCTAGATTCTCGATTCTCCAATAAATCTTTGTCTCAATATTCGAAAACGCTATGATATAGAATTACATTTTGCTATTAGAAAAGTAATCCTTCAATTACGCATATATTTACTTATTAATTTAAAAGTTTACATTGTCAGAGAATACGAGAAACATTACAATGTTATCATTATTAGAGATTTCTTCCGGCTACAATTAATTAAAACATCGAGAAAGTTGTTCTTGGCCTCTATGGAAGATTAAGTGAAAACATCCCACGGTACTTTTAAATGCCTACCCATCTAAATGCAATATAGCCTGTTTCATTGCCTGCTTTGAACATGGGAAAGCAACATCATTTCAAAGCCACATTTTAAAACGAATTTCACCCGCGTCGATAAATGTAAAAGATAATTTTTATGCTTCATGGACGCTCAATTTGTATTGACGCTGTAGGCTTTATATACACCATCGGCGAATATTTGGCAATTCGCAAATATTATTTGTGTGTGTATATGCGTGTGTGTGTGCATGTCTGCGCTAGTTGGCGTGTATACGTGTATAAAAGAGAAGGGGAGCGACACACCGGCTTTAACCGCCAATATGAAATATTATAATTCAAGATATTAAGATCCGACTTGATCTTTTATCATTATCAGCATCACATTATGGAGGATTAAACAACCACCCCCTCAGCTGTGACCAAGACAACACGGTGTTTTAACCGCAACAACCAACACATTGAAATAACATCTGCATTAGGTCATTTATACTGATTTCATAATAAGGACTACTGTAAGTTATCAGTTTAAAATTCGATCCATCAAGACGCATGAAAATATGAATGTAATTCACCCAAAATCGTTTTAGTAGACTCGATACATGACCTTCACGGAAAAATAAACGTTAAACTCCATTAAACAATGTTAGCAGATATTTATGTTGCTGTTAAATAAATAAATAAATATATATATATAATGAAAATATATTAACATGTTTATAAAAACGTTAAAACCCACGGAAAAATAATGCAACCAATATTGCGAGAATAAGACGAGTAAGTAATCTATTGGCGCCCCCTTTTGGTAAAAACATGTTACTAACAACTCTCTTAAAGGGGATGGTGGGAGCTGTTGAACCAAACACTTAAGGTGGAACGAACGAGATTCAAAATTTCCCTGATCGAAGAGGTTTCGTTGAGTGTGGGATATAAACAAGGATATTCGAAAGCATTACAGCTGTTTACTCATTAAAATGCAGCTACTGAAGAATTAGGTCAGGTATAACTCCTTTTCCACGTACGTTTAGTCATTTCTATTTGTTACGATGATCAGAAATACATACTAAGCTTGAAACACATAGGGACAGGCCAGAACACATTCTTTAAATTCGCTTATCCTAAAAATTACGAACTTTATGCCCATTGACAGGCATTTTGTCTGAAAAAACATCAAGCATTTTTTTTACTTTGAACGGGTCATACACACCATAGCATTCTATTTATAACGAAAAAATAACAGTAGCGGCTTCATTGCGAGTTTTCAGTGCCCCTGGGTGTTTTTGGATAACAGTTTGGATAACCCTTATGGCATCTCCAATAAATAAACAAATGCGGTTTATATCTACGCATTGAAAGTTTGCGCTGGAAGTCAAACAAATAGGAAAAAAAATACACAAACCTAAATCAAAACAAACAAAATGTATTCCCGAATGGACTGAGTAGTTGAATTTGAGTAAAATAATTTAATAACAAGAGTTGAACGAAATTTCGCGAAAAATAACTACCACAAGAAAAAGCGACACAGTGTACTGAATACACATTCGGGTTCGGGTTTTAAATACACATTAAAACCCGAACATTTAATGAAAAAAAAGAGAAAAAAGTTGGTGAAAAGCCATGTGCCAATTGTTACTGCACTATAAGATGTGTGAGGACAATTCATTTTTATAAGTTTATACCATCTACCACCATATAGCACGTTGTTGAATATTTAGAGAGAGAGAGAGAGAGAGAGAGAGAGAGAGAGAGAGAGAGAGAGAGAGAGAGAGAGAGAGAGAGAGAGAGAGAGAGGAGGGTTCAAATCAACATACTATCTGAGAGTGGATGCTAATTGTTAAGTTATCTGAGATTTTGGTGATTATTGCAAGTCTTCATATTTTTTAGAGTGATATTGGATATAAAGAATTCATTGTTTTGTCATGGATTAGATAATGTGGTTTTAATATTGATGAAATTGGACACAAAATGCATGCGTATGCAGCCAATACTCATCGAGACATGACAAGGAAAAAAAGAGTACTAAACAAATTAATACGAATTTACAGATATCACCAAAAACACCGTAACGTGACAGAAGTATAGATCCCGACAAAAACATATTTGAGAGACACTGAATTTATAACCAAATGTGCAAAACGAATTATTCAGGGTTATCATTAAAATATATGGACAAAAAAACTGGCCTATGTATTTATTTTAAATATTTAGACCAGGGCAATTTAATCTTGTCTGTTTCCCACCCCCTTTTCACTTAAATATATTACATCTATCATGCATTGGAATTATGGCCTATTTATTTTCCATTTTACACCAGAGTTTACGAAAAGGAATTCAGCGTTTGGTCATAGTTTGACGTTTGTAAGGTCACCTTCCCAAATAATTTAATTAAAATAACAACAAGAATAATAATATAGTCTGCTTCATAAGACGAATGTAGTATAGCGCGTGAGTTACAAGAAATATGACAAGGGATGTTTTAATATCAAATTATGTCACTTTACACCTGGTCGCCATAAATTAATACACAGTCAAACTTTCTGAATCCATGATTACTATATATATGCTTACTGAGGACAATAATAATCTGCTGAACTGTATTTATTATTGGCAGTTTTGTAAAGTTCTTGATCCGTCTTCATGGCCTTAGTCTTCTTGCTCT
Organism: Hiodon tergisus; assembly: GCA_025775045.1. Lineage (NCBI taxonomy): Eukaryota > Metazoa > Chordata > Actinopteri > Hiodontiformes > Hiodontidae > Hiodon > Hiodon tergisus. Next base: position 603 of record JAOVYW010004476.1, on the reverse strand, counting down.
AAGTAGCTGGTTAGTTAGCACCGTCATTGTGTGGAAAGGAATGTGCCATGCGAGCTCTGGGTAGATAATGCCCCTTGATCCTGGATCAGCAAACCCAACCCTAAACCTAACCCCAGCATTTTTGTGAAAATAAATAAATCAAAATAAAACGTGAGTTTTAGCATACGGACATCACCTTCCTGTGCCTGACAAAGAGGAAACTACGCGGACCTATATGAAGTGGAAATAAAGCAACAACAAGGCTCTGCGAGATGTTTATTTACTTGGTCGTTTTATTCTTTTATGCATTCGTTCATTTTTCACTTCGACTGCCAGCGTTCCCAGGGGAACTCTATTCAGTCTGTCTCATGCTTGCAGCTACTGAAACGCTCACGAGCGATTGGCCGAGTAACCAAATGTCGGGGGTTCAAAGATGGGTACTTAACCTTATTATTGCTGTCAACATCCAGGTGTATACATGAATAAAGTATAAAACTGTAATATTGTGTTATAGTTTAACACACACACACACACACACACACACACACACACACACACACACACACACACACACACACACACACACACATCTATACACACACACACACAAACACACAACTAAAC
>JAOVYW010004475.1:0-13089 GCA_025775045.1 Hiodon tergisus | reverse complement strand
GGAGAGAACAGCATTACAGAACGAGGAACACTGAAGCCATGGAGAGAACAGCATTACAGAACGAGGAACAGTGAAGCCGTTTTATATAGAATGTTGGATGAGGAAACCTTATCCACCTGTGTTTCTCAAGAGTGGAATAAATCTGTACAACAAAAAGATGTCCCTTTAACAATAGCAAAATAGCAATTGTGGGCACTGAAGTTTGCTTGTGGCAACGTTATGTCTGTGTGACACCGCATACAGTGCTCTGTGCTCAGAACCTAGCCCAGGCTGCAATCATGGCAGTGGGCCACCCATTGCTGCCTGATCTCCACGGCAACCTCCAGAATAAAGCTGTCTGTTTGAAAAGTTCCTTCGCACACTCCAGAGCGCGTACAAAACAAACGCTTCGACAGCAACTCACAGTATTGATTTAGCTGCCAGATCCATAGCAGAGTGCAGAAAAGGAGAGCCACCCGCACAGACATCAGCCAATGCATTGTTGTGCCATTTGGTCAGCAATCCCCGCTCCAAGTTTGCAATGAAAGCACCATCTGTGGCTTTCTATTTCCTCAAAGGCTGCTGATAGGTCGAAAGAGCTTGCAATTAAGTCATTATTATTAACATTGGCAGTCAATGCTGACAAATCACAGTGTTTTACAACACAGCTCATTCAGAGTGCAGACTACATTTAGACCCATCAGCCCACAGGTGCCACAACTCATTTAGTTCTGTCCAGATCAGAGGTTGGATTTTCTCAATTTAGTAGGTAATTGTGAAGATAAAATCAACTTTATATGTATCTGTGGTTCTGAAAACAAACAAAATCCTCTATGAGATGTTTAACTGACTGTCGACTTTCCACTAAGAACCAGTAGTCCAATACTCCTCACACAGCTGACCCGAGATCCACGGTATGTCTATGGCCGTCACGGCGTCAACATCTGGAAACTGCTTTTATTTCTGCTCAAACAGCACCACCTGATGGAGGGCAACAAAACAAAATCCAAGTGTTTGTCAGAGATACAGGTCAGTGAGAAAGCCGACATAGGGAGGATTGTGTTTTTTGTTTGTTTTCACATTTGGAGGAAGGAGCCCCCAGAACGGTTTTACAGAGACCTGGTATGGGGAATATTTGGGCCATATAATGATATTCTAATGCACGTCTTGATTGATGTGTTTGACCATAAGAAGGTGTACCCTACATCACCACAGGATTGTCTGAGCCTGAACTGCTTATAAAGTTTCCATTCAGTTCTACCTTTTAATCTGGTGAGTTTGATATTCCAGTCTTATCATTTAAAAAAAAAACGTATAAGCATCTTTTTTTTTTTTTTAATTTAAAGCCTCTTAGTTTCTTCACCTTATTTGTCTTAAATGTACTTTAAAATATCAGAATATCTTTAGTTTCCTTCTCTGAACAGTAGAGGGGGCAAGAACCGTTGCTGTGCATTTCTTTCATATTAGCAGTGATATCACAGCGCCCTCTTGTAGTTAAAGTAAAAATGGCAGCAAAATAATAATAAATAATAAACCTGCATCATTTTAATGATATTTTAAAAAGTGTACTCCGCCTAACTACATCTAGCGTACATGGACACAGACTCGTCATGTCAAACCGTTCTTTCAAAGTCATTCATATATATATATATATATATGAATATACAATTTAATATACATATATTTTTCCTATGGCCTGCAAACAAAACTACCAATAATAGAGATGATGTTTTTTGTTTTTTTGTTTTTTTGTAAAACCATTTGATCTTGTTTCCTGTTTGGTACATTTCCGATTATTGGAAAACTTCACTGCGTCCATTTCCAGTTTACAAGGTCGTTAGAAGTTGGTCACACTGTGCTTGGGCCAGTCACTCCTTTGTTAACTTAATTGCAATCATTTTTTGATGACAATAATCTCATTTTGTTCACTGTGTGCCGTGCCACCCGAAGGGTGCTGTATTTTCCTAGTCCATTCAAATGGTGCAATTCTGCTGTTTCTTGTTTTGCATCATGAATGATTAAGAGTGAAACGTTTGCTGATTAAGTCTTCCACTCTACTAATTTGTCACCTTTAATTTAGACACCTCGGGTTACTACGTTGGCTGAAGTCGAAGAAGAAGAGCGTTTCCTTATTTCAGCAGTGTGTAGACCGCGCGTTCAAACTTATTTTGTGCGCATGGCTTCCATAAACACTTTGTGTGATACGTAGCAGTCAGGGTAACAAGTATTGATTTTTCTGTATGGATTGGGTCGACAGAGGGAGGCATTTCACTCACAGTAGCTGATCTGGAAAAGGCAACTCAGCCAGATGGAAAACACTTAAAATGTTGAAGAAATGCCTGTACAACTGGTTTATATTAATTTAACTACTAAACAAACAGGAAGGCTGATGGTAATCCTTTTTTATGTTTCTGTGGGTTTAAAAAAAAAAAAAAAAACTTCACTAAACGGAAAAACAAAACTGATTCAACCATGTGGGTGCAGCATCTCAGCTGGTTTCAGTCTCCTCGCTCTGCCATAAGCAAAGCAGCCGTCACAGTCCACGTGGCTCCATCTGGACGCTGAAAGCAGCAGCAGTTTCAGATGAATTAGGCCCGTACGTTAACAAAAATAAAATAGCAACAAATAAAAGCCATTTTGAGAAATGAGATGTACGTTTTCATCTGATCCCTTGTTCAGAACATGACCACCAGGCTCTTCACTAGAAGAAAAACAATCCACCATTTTACTCTTGTTTTATGAATAGAAAATTCTGCTTGCATTTCCATAGGCTCCCTTTGATCGTCAATGCAGAATATAGTTTTGCCACAGCGCTTAAAAGGCCAGATAGGCCTTTGATGCAGGTGGTCCTGCCCCTCAGGTCACTTCAAGAATAGCCATAAAGAGAACAGGAAGGTGGCCGTTTCTCGACATAGTCCATGAAGAGTGAAGTAACTCTAGTCTCTGCTGTCTCGGCTCCACCTACTGCAGGCGCAGAGATTCCCTCGTCTCAAAGGCACATTGAAGAAAACAGTTGAGCACCAGGCTCAATGGAGGATCTCATTCTGCACGACTGGGAAACCAGTTTTGGGGATAACCAGAGACAGAGATAAACAGGCTTTAGAGACAAACTGAGACAGAGAAAAACAGGCATTAGAGACAAACGGAGACAGACATTAGAGACAAACAGAGACAAACACGCATTAGAGACAGACGGAGACAAACAGGCATTAGAGACAAATGGAGACAAACAGGCATTAGAGACAGACGGAGACAAACAGGCATTCGAGACAAACGGAGACAAACAGGCATTAGAGACAGACAGAGACAAACAGGCCTTAGAGACAAACGGAGACTAAGACAAACAGGGACAAAATTACACAAGCAGAGACAGAGACAAAAAGAGAAAAACAGGCCTTGGAGACAAACAGGCCTTAAATCCAAACAGAGAAAAACAGGCATTAGAGACAAACAGAGAAAAACATTCATTAGAGACAAACGGAGACAAACAGACATTAGAGACAAACAGAGACAAACAGGCATTATAGACAAACAGAAACAAACAGAAACAAACAGGCCTTAGAGACAAACAGAGACAAATAGGCCTTAGAGACAAACAGAGACAGAGACAAACAGGCCTTAGAGACAAACAGAGACAAACACGCATTAGAGACAAAAAGAGACAGAGACAAACAGGCATTAGAGACAAACGGAGACAAACAGGCATTAGAGACAAAAAGAGACAGAGACAAACGGAGACAAACAGGCATTAGAGACAAACAAGACTAAGACAAACAGGGAGAAAATTACACAAGCAGAGACAGAGACAAACAGAGACAAACAGAGGCAAATGGAACTTCGTCATTAGATTCCCCGTCCCAAATGCACAGTCAAACTAACAGCTGGGTACCAGGCTCAATGGAGGATCTCATTCTGCATGACTGTGAATCCGGTCTTAAAGATAAACAGGCCACAGAGACGAACAGGTCTTAGAGACAAACGGAGACTAAGACAAACAGAGACAAATGGAATTTTATCATCAAGTCAAATGCAATCAAGTGCATAACTTTGTGTTTGGCATTCCCTACGCAGTATATGTTATTAGCCAACAGACTGATGGGCTGTAACACAGAATATCTGAGGCAACAAGTCAACAAACACAGAGTGCATAGAAACTAGTAAAGTTTAATACGATTATGAAAGAGAAAAAGAAAAAAAGACCCACTCATTTTTATTACTAATTTGAGCACAGGCAAAAGAGTGTTGGAAGTGGCCACAGGCTGGTAATTAGTCAGCCCAGCAAAAAAGAGTCCTTGTTAAACTCTCAAAACGCAGTTTAGAGAGTTGCTAAAGTCAGGCAGTGAATAATATTTTAATTTAAAATCACAGACAAAAGTTAACTTTCAGATGGTTATCTTGTGTTATTGTTTTGCTTTGGAAACACATCTTATCTGTGGAGGGGCAGCGAGGGTAATTTATTAGCATAATTTCCGCAGCAGGCTGAGATTATTGTGTGAATTCTGTGCTGTCTGCTCCGGCATAGCATCTAAGAGGCAATGGATTGCTCATTGACTCACGCAGCAGAAGTGTTTCCTAGCAACGTGTCCTGAATGTACTGTACTTCCACATCTCGTGGGCTCCTTAAATAATCTCCGCTGCTATTTCCATGTAGGGCCTGTTGAAAGATTTCTGCTGCAGCTAAAACTGCACCCCTTCTTTTCACCAAATTGTCCTTGACGCCGTTTAAGTGTGTTGTCCGAGAAGGACATGGCCCCCGTTATCACTGTGACGTTAATTCAGGGACAGGTGGGTTTCTGGGCATTGGCCGACGTCTGAAGCCATTAAAGACGATGGTGAACAACATTTGAGTCTGACCGTGAGGATGGCGTTAGGGGTAACGGGACTCAGCTGGGAGTTTTCATGAGTAAAGATAATTGTGGTCTTATCCATCTAAAATGAACACCGCCCTTAAAGGGTAAGTGTGAACGTTGCTCTCTGGTGTCCCACGAAGCCCGGAACCAGCTACCGTAGCCCACTGCATCCTTTTCTCATTTTAACTCCAAATGCAGAACAGCAGAACAGAAACATAACCCTGAGTTACAACTGAGCGCCTATTGATGTTTAATGAAGAAAGACCTGTGTGTCTGTGATCAGGCTAAGAGAAACTTGTTTTGGAACCAGAGTTCCCAGTACGGAACACCCCCCGATCTCCCACGTGAAAAAGTGCGACTTTTAAAAAGCGCACAACAGGAAATTAAACATTCTGACAATGGCGGTTTCCGTCAGAGCAAAACATTGAGAAATGGACAAAAAAATATTCTCCAAACAAATGCACCGTGGTGTGAAAATGCAAACTCACTAGCCTTAATAAATAATAAATAATAGATAATATATGGATGCACTGGGGGAAATCTTCATGCACTGGGGCTAATCTTCCTCACAACACAAATTGCTCTGGTGACCAGTCTGGCAGTTCTTCATTTCGGCTCGACAGCGGCTAAAAGCCAATGAGCACGTGGCTCACAGGGAGATACAGTGGGGGTACAGACCTTGAACTGGGTTCTTATGAATGGCATTTCACGGACGAATAACTTAAATGTCAGTCCCATACAAGGTTGGTCTGTGAAAAATTGTCTCCAAGTTCTTCCTGACACAACAGGAAATTTGACACTTCATACCACCTTCTTTGCCAAAAAATAAAAAAAATATGCATCTGAAAATATGCAAAGGTTTGACCTCAGTTATATCAAGCAAACAAAGAACAGTCTCTCTGATGTTCATTTCATTTAGCCAATGAATGTGGAAACAATGCAGACAAAGGGCAATAAATGCAGAAAAAAACCTTGAGTGCTCATTCCTGATTGAAATTCTATGCCTCTGTGTCTGCATGATCCAAAGTCATTGAATTTACTTTGCAGGGCTTTTTTCTCCCTGGACTGCGTTTCTTTTCGTAGTCAGGTTCTATTAGCAGCAACGGGCATTACAGAAGTTCCAGTTTTGCAAGGCCATAACGTCGCACTGTTGTTCTGCCATTTGATTTGCCACTGAGACCTGGGGGGGACAGGCGGCTAGAGGTATCAGAGACCATCCACAATACGAACAGCTGTGGGAGAAAACACCAGGGCTGCTTTCAGGCCAACCTGTTTTGTGGTGGTTCAGGATCTGATCCTTTGAGTGGGCTCTGCTTAGGAGACTCATATGTGACACATGTGGCATTGTGGCTTAGGCATCGGTATTTTTTAACCAATGGGTTACGTGTTTAAATCCCACAAAGGACCTCCAATAAAAACATTGCTGTTCAGATAGAAAAAGTTATCAAATTGTAGGCTGTGATTGTGAAAGTCTCTTATGAAACAATACTGATACTGAAAATGGCAGAGAATGTACCAGTATAGAATATGCAAGCAGAAAAGACTTTAACCACCTGGACCGCTCCCACTTTGCATCCTGTTTCCAGAATGCATCCGGCCATGGAGATTTCTGACTCAGGAATATAGGCGGAGTGAGGGATGAACTCTAGAGTGCCCAGCTGGTGAGCACGATGGGGCACCATCCTGTTTTGGTTGCTGCCTAGACCCTTTTATGTAGCAGATTGTTTTTATGCACGCCTCATATCCAATTTCCTTCCTCATTACCGGGAGGGTGCTCACGTTCCCCACTCGGCGGCTGCATCTGGTTCCCAGAGCCAAGCCGCGCTGTGTCCATATCATGTCCGAGTCAGGTGAATTCACTCACACGAGGTCCAGCCTCGAAGCAAAGAAAAGATCAGATATAATAAAGGGAGAGAGTTTTATGCAGAATTCATGAGCTCCAACTGAAATCATTTAAGTATTTTCCCAAACACACTATTGCACCTGTAGGAAAACAAAAATGTAATTGTACACTAAAAACTATATGTTCTTACACTTCCCTTTATAATTATTTTAGAATCTAATCAAACCTGCATGGAACCTTTTTTTATATTCAAGTCACACTTACGTAATCGCCTTTTATTGAATAAAATGTTTTAAAAATAAAAACAAAACAAGCATATTTATTTTTTAATCTTTCAATGATTAAATCATAATTTTATAATTTAATGAAGCCTGCATGGGGATATTTGACATTATACTCACTTTGAGACTACATTTCCCAGTTATTCAATGAGCTCTGGGAACATAAACATAAACAGTTCTTTTTTTCTCACCCTAAATGGTAAATTCATTTATTCATTATTTCCAAGACTTTTACTTTGGACACAGATTAAACTGGTGAGGATAAGGCTAAGCGGACAGATAGAACTTTCTGGTCGCTATTTAATGATTCCCAGGGCAAAGTGTGTGCTTTAAGAAATTAATTCAAGAATTACAAAAATCGTGTATACAAATGTATGTGGAAACATATGGCCAGGACACTTAATTAGTACCATTAATCATCATTACACATCAGTAAGGTGATATCGCAGAGGAATTACTGTTTTGCAATAAAGGTTATTGCAATAAAAAATGGACACAAGGTATATTCTGGCTGGAACATTTGATCATATCTAGAAGAGGCCTTCACCATAACTGAGGTTACTTCTCACCCTTGTGAGAATAGACAATAAGGTTTATTTACTGGATTTACTGAACAGAAGAAAAAACTATTTTCAAAAATATAATGTGGTTAGTAAATAAATATAACGTGTTGTCTGGAATTAAAAAATTGGATGGTTTTAGATTATACAATCATGTGCTACACCAAATCAGTTTGAACCACCAGTTCATTTGCTTCATTCAGGATCTGTGAAAGTGAATATGCTGTCTTCCATGCAATTTTTAATAAGGAGAGCCAAGAGAATTCAGAACAACATGTTTGAAATGGGCTGTGTATGAAACTGATACTAGTTTGAATCATTCAAACATTTACGGATCATGGTGGACCATGAGAAGCATAGTAGATAAAGAAGTTGTAACCAGAAGGTTGTAGGTTCATTTGTATCCAAAGGGATAGGAACTGCTGCTGTAACCTCGAGTGGGTAACTTATAGCCTGAGCTTTCGAAAGTATATGTTCAGGTGTATGAAGTGAGAAGCCAATGTTCTGGATAAGAGTGTGCCCTTACAGCTGAACCAAAATGCAATATAACATAGGCTGAATGTTCATCTAATGTTATATTACATTAAAGTGTTTGTACAGACGGCGCTTATACTCTGATTCAAACAATACCCGACACGAATGCTGAAGAGGATGCCAAAGCAGGCTCACGAAAGCGTCCAAACTTCAATCGCCGTTCGATTTTGATCTTGGTGAGCGGCAGCACCGCGCAGCAGCTGCCAGGGGTCAAAAGAGGCAAAACCAGAAATGAGGTGCTACAGAACTAACGGGGAGGCGCTGTTAATTACTCCAGGAAGGTGTTGCTGAAGTTTACTTTCAAAGCAGCAAAGCAGTGGCAGGAGCAACGACGGAGTAACCGTGGCTTCACTTGTGGGGTTTGTTTGTGCGCGTAAAGGAGAGCGATGATGGTCCGTGGGCTGCGGCTGTCCACAGAAATAAATGAAACATGAGTGCCGGTTTGGAGGGCGTGAATAAAGGGGAACAGATGGCCCGTGTATTTTAAGCAAAGTCGCGCCGAATGACTTTCCTGGCAGATTAGACGGTCAAAAAGTCTCCTATCTGTTCAAATTGCTCGGCCTTTGGGCAAGTCAAGCGAGCAGGAAGCTTACGTTATAATTAATTTAATCTCAGCTTTTAAAAAAAAACCTTGTGGCATATACATATGCGTAAAAAGATATATATGTAAATACGTAATATTATGGTATGTTATTTGTGACCATAGCTCTTACTCAAGCTTTTAATCTTCAGCATTTGTTCTGCTGGGTTGACTTAACCCTTTTGGAAGACCTCTGGGCAGGACGTGCTATGGAAGTGACTGGACACAAGGGAAAGGAGCGTCAGTTCATGTATTAAACAAAACACCAAAACCAAAATACCATCTTGAGTGTAGCCCAGACTTAACAGACTTTTCAGCCTTTGAAAATTATACAAAAAACTCGTCCTGTCTACCAATCACATTAGAAAAAAACGGACTTTCGGTGTTTTAGCGCTTGACATTTACCAGTCTGCCTGAAAGGCAGGAACAGAGGACAACCGATGCTAAACCTCGTTTTAAGTGGATGATACAATTGTTGGCAATGGGTTAGCCCCAAGGCAGGCTTTTGGTGCACAGATGTCACAGTGCCATCCCTGAGTTCAGACCTTTCTCATTTATGCTGATTCAAAATGTTCCATGATTAAATGCTTTCGGTTTCATTCTGCTCAAATTGACATCATCGACCCCTGAGGAACCATTAGTGCTAAGTGACAATGAGGTCTCCACTGTAGTGCTTTAGTCTTTCGTCCAAACTGATTGGTCTGGGAAAGAGAGAACATTTGAATTCATACCCTGGTAATATTGATGGAAATGTGCTTGGTAGTGTGAAAGCACTGGTTCAAATGTTGACTTGGAGAGCAGCCACGCACGGCAACTTCACGTGGGCGCTTCACTTTGTTCATCAGCGCTGATGCGAAGGGTCTTTGCAGCAAGTGAACACACAAGGGAATAAAACACGGTCGGTATACTCACAGATTACCAGTGGTGCAACACAGCCTTGAGGTGTACTACGCTCAGGTTATAAAGTGCCATTGAAGTGCAGCTCGTTCCTGAGAGGCTGGTACGGAGCATTAAACCCATGGAAATTGTTATCCAATCATCATCCAGTTCATTTTCACATTAATGGGACGGCCGTGATTGGTTCCGATACAAGCCGTCCCTTGTGCATGCCGATGGTTCCGCCTGGCGTCTCCAGAGTCCCAGCAGTCTCCAGCTCCTGCCCATTAGCACCAGAGCTCAGTCACGCTCAGCAAAATAACTCCCCAAAACGGGGAAATAGGAGAGATAAAACGCGAGGGTCCCAACCCGCCCAACATGAGGGTCCCTCTCGGCTCAGCATCAGATATAGAGCTCCACCTCATTCAACAGGATACAGAGTAATTACAGAGTCAGAGACTCTGTATACAGCATGGAGAGCCCGTGCTTAGTCCCTGAATATATATACTTACAGTACAATAATCAAAGTCTTCTAAACACATCAATACAAACCAATGAAGTACCGAAGTTATGAGAATCAACCTTTGTGTTAAAACTGCGATGTTATAATAGTAACCTACTGTCCTAGGTGACATAGGTGAAGCACTTGAAATTGAGTGCAGGGTATGAATATGTTGGGATCTCAAGGCTATTGAAGTGATAGCTAAAATTTCATACATGTTCTTCATCCTTTGGCCTTTTTTGATATAGAGTGTTGGATGGGCAGCGTTTAGTCGGTGGGTGCAATTTCTTGCTCTTTAATCGCTTGAACATTTTTTAAACTAATTAAACTATTAATTTATAATTTGGCTAATGTTACAGTTCCTCATCATCTCCCTCGGTCTAAATTTATGAACTAATACCTTTGAAAAAGGATAGTAACTTGGAGCTCCCTGTAATACAGGTAGAATGACCCTTCAGTGTATCGTCTCAGGATATTATTTCTCAGTTTCAGATATGAGCCTGTAGTAGGCCATTATCTTTTTTTCTCCCCCCACGAGGATTCCTCTCGCCAGAGCGGCGGAGATAATTGGTCAATTTCACAGCCCTTCTCGTCTGGGGGCCCACATGGTGAAGCTGACACAGAGCTAACACAACCTTTGACCGGTGGGGTTTTTTTGGCAGTCTTCGCTGAAATATCTTCTCCGGGATTTGCGCTTGGGATGTTTAAGTGCAAAGCACAAACTTGAGGACTGACTGTGTCTGCATCGACGCTCGCATTGTCAGTCTCTCTGACGACTGGTACCTCTCGAAGTGATGGTGACGGTACCAGCAGAAAGAGTGAGTGATGCCAACATGACAGAAATACTCAGAGAGTGCTAACAGCGTATAGATATAGAAATTTGATTTTACATATAATGTAAATTGTCTTAACACTCTCAATTAAATAAAATACTATAAATACAATATCTACCAATGTGGTCAAGCATTGGCCCAAGGGTAGGGTTCCATCAGGACATAAACGCTCAATGTGGTCAGGCAGAGGTTCAAACAATGCTTATACTGATATGAAAGTAATGAGACAAAAATGGCAAGTTCCTTATTAACTATCGCATCCCCCTGTCTGTGCTACAACCAGAAATGAAAATTATGAAAATCCCTTCGAAGAAAAAAAAAAAAACATTCTGTGATTTAATTGTTCCGAGTGGCCACATAAATTGCCGCTCTTCTAAATTCTCAGATCAAGTGCCCATTCTCTCCCTGGCAATTTTTCTAGGTAATGTTGCCTGCGCTGTGAAATCGTTGTTTGAAATGTTGACTCAGTGGTGACTCATTGATAATCAGCAGCTTACTGTGGGTGTCCTTGGGGCATTTTCCTCTTCAGGCAAGCTGGGAGTGAAACTCCGGCAATGAAAGAACAGGCACAACAATGACAATGGTACTGACCAGGCCCCAGTCGGCTGGATATTCATACACTGAAAACGAGCCTGGATTCTCCAGTGAAAAACACCTCAGCGTTATATCTCATGTTCCTGTGACATGGCATTACGTGTGCTTTGTTTAGGATATGTGCAGCAAGCAGCATTCTTGAAAGTGAGGCTGAGAGTGTCTTTCGAAAGGAACAGTAGCTGGATAACTCTCGAGACAGAGCTTAACCTTGATTCTTGGGAAGACAGATTTCATGGGCAAAAGCTTACTCGAGCCAGCGGCACCAAGCAGGTAGACACAATGTTTCCACTCTCTGGAACAGTCACCTAAGCAGTTCTCAAAACTGTCAGCCATTACGTTTGCTGAGCATGAAGAAGATGAAGAACTCCCGAGAGTCTCTGCCCAGGGTCTCTACACGTGGATTGACGTACAGATAGCTTAATTGCAAGTTGCGATCAGGCAGCGGAATTACCCACTCGTCAACAGTTCCAGTGAGATGGCTTCCCTGACAAAATCATGGTCAGGGAAGCATAGTCATAGAGTGTACCTACAGGCAGTCACGTCCTCCCCTGGTCAGAACTTTGGAGTGCAGCTGATTTCATTAGTTGCTTATGGGGACACGTATATTGCTTACATTATTTTGAACGTGTAAGATGCACACTTCCTGCAATGCTAGGCATGCTGCTGCCCATTCTCTGATAGGATAAACTGCACATTATGTAACCCTCCCAGGAGGCCTTATGTGCGTAAGCAGAAAAGTAGCAGAAATAACTTGTTCAGCGAAAGAAAGATAGGAAACATGGTGAGCACACTTCAGACTGATGGAAAACTATAAACAACTCGCTCTTCAGTGGCGAGTTTAGTTTTTATATTTCGAACATCGGTAAATGCCCCATAGCATAAGCCCAGCAAATAAATAAAACCCACAGGAAAAAACCGCAAGCCCCCACCCAATGTGATGTGTGTGCGATGAAACGTATCCATCAGCTATCACAACGATTATAGTAAAAATTATTGCTAATTATTTATTAGTAATTAATACGTTTTTTTTCTTTAATGATTATTGAAAAAAACGAAACTACCCTAATTCCACTATCCTGTCTAATCTCTAAGGATCAACCTCTTGCCATTCCTTAACCAGCCATCCTCACTGCCAGACAATTAACTGTCAAACAAACAAAGTGAACCACAGTTTCTCAGCCATCAGACTTCACAATGCTGCACTGTGAGCCAGAACACTGGTCTCTACTAGCCAGGAATCATTTACCTGCTCTGCACTCTGCTTTTATTTTTGCACTGTTTATGTGCACTTCCACCTTACAATCGTCCTGTATGTATGTATTACTCGTTGTTGCGTGATTTATTTATTATATGTTCTTTGTGTAATTTTGGTAATTTCTGCTGTAGTATCACAATTTCCCCCATGGGGGATAAATAAAGTACCACTACTACTACTACCACAACTACTACTACTACAACCACAACAACTACCACTACTACTACTACTACTACTACTACTACTACCACTACTACTACTACTACTACTACTACTACCACAACTACTACTACCACTACAACAACTACTACTACCACCACAACTACTACTACTACTACCACAACTACTACTACTACCGCTACAACCACTACTACTACTACTACTACTACAAAAATTGGAAAG
>JAOVYW010004474.1:0-13090 GCA_025775045.1 Hiodon tergisus | reverse complement strand
CCACCCTTGACGAGGATCGTGTAGAGGGTTGGGCCACCCTTGACGAGGATCGTGTAGAGATGTGGTTTGTGTCGCTAACAAGCATATTGAAGGATCTTTTCGGCTTTCAATTCAGGCTCCGCCTCTGTTGAATTGACGGTGACATAAAACTAAGATCAGTATTACAGGTTTATTCAACAGAAGGTATAATTTAGCTTCGTCAACGACTTAATTAACCAAGCTATGTTTTATTAATCACGATGATGGAAAATCTATCCTATAAAAATTTTTATAGCAGCAAGACCATGATTTTGGAATGAGGATCAGTGCGTGAGCCTGAAACCTGAGTCAGTTTTCATGTCAACTCCTGCCCTGGTTTCCAAGTCCTCTAATTCTTTACGGTCATTTTGCTCCTGGGCAGTATTTTGTCAAGGTGTTTTTTTTAACATTATTTTTATTTTTATCATGCTTTTATTCTGTGCCTGTGCAGTTTTAACGGTTGAAAGTTTAAGGTTAAAACAGGCTTTCTTTTACTCAATTGTGAAAGTCTTTACTGTCGACTTAACGTTGCTGTTACTAAATCAGTTATGCTGTAGTAGGCAAAAACAACAATAATCATCTAGTGAAATCCTTTTATTCCCCTGTTGCCATAGGTGGAAAACATGTGAACAGAGCAGCAGAGTAGGGTCAGAAGTTCACTGCAAACTGGGTTATATGCAGAACATTTGCGCTAACTGCTGGTCTGTTGTGTGCGTGTGTTTTGCTCTGCCTGCTGTGCCTGTTGCCCTGATCGCTGAGGGTTTTTTTTCATTAGAGAGCAGGGGAGATGTGAGTCAGGCGTTTGCCGACGTTATCGCTACCGAAATCACCTTCGGGGGGGGGTGGGTTTGGCATTCAGTCGACGCTGACTGCCAGGTAGCGTGGCTTTGACAGGGCTTTGTCCTTACAAATCAGTCTCTCCGGCTCTGCGTGTGACTCTGGCGGGGGATGGGATACGGTTCTGGGATCAATGCTATTGAGCGGGCACCTGAAGGCTGGCAGAGGTGGACTCGTTGAATATGGTGCAGGCTGCAGGTCCCCAGGGATCAAACGGGACCCCTCCGCTGTCGAGTCTCACCTGTGGGCGGAGTCATGGTTGAAGCAGTGGACAGATCAGTGGGATAATCGCTACATTAAGAACTGAAAAAGATGCTTCTCGTATAGAAAACAATTTAGACTGCGGGACATTCATTATTAGCTGTCCTTTATCATGGTTAGCTGTATTTATCTCTTTCCGTGATGGTAATCTGTCACAAATAAACACGATGGACAGTTCATTGATCAGTCCACTTTTTCTCAGTTGTTTCCACCGTCTAATTCAAATTTACAATTGCTCTCTATTAGCACCTTAGCATTAACGACCAATTTGAGACCATAAACGTGTCTGCTCGGAAGGAATTATCTCCCATTTACAGGAAACAAGTCAATTGTTGTACCTGTTTCCTCTTTTTTATTTTTTGTAAGAACAGTGAATGGTATAATATAATCTTGAACTGAATATGGAATTGAATACAGAAATTGAAAAACTGGTTTTGGAATTTTGCATGTTCATTCTTTAAACACATAAAGAGCAACTGAGAAGGGTATATGGGTAGGTCTGCTGATAGTGATTGCTCTCGGACATGTTGAGAGAACACAAGACCAGTTCAGTTAGCCATGCATTGTTTCAGACTTCAAACACAACAGACTAGGTATTCATAGTACAAAAACACAACTGAGAAAGCTATGAGGCCATGAATTATGCAGTCGTGTGGTTATCAGGAGCATGACGTCCTGTACATTTATACAAAGAGCTGCTGTAGCCAGCCTTTTAATAATAAAATAAAGATTTATCTGCATTATCATCTCACAGGCACGATTGCATAAGCGTATGTTGCCCTACAGCCACAAGGCTGTTTGTTGGAAGGCTTTCAACACCACAGACATTACAAAAGGAACATTTAGCAGTGGCTGAAGTTCAGTACGTGGGACCTGAGGCGTGGAGGTTTGAACTGAATCATGGGATAGAGGAGGCTGTGAATTGGAAAGGGGCTACCGCATTATCAGCACAAACGCTACGAATGTCCAGTAAGGGAGCCTGAAATTCACTACGCGGCGAGGCCAAAACACGTTATTCTAGAAAGGGTTTTATCCCATACTTCTGTACTGACAAGCCAGCGCACACAATTTCCTGTTTCCGTAGGATGAAAGTGTTTTTTTTTCTTTCCCTTTCTTCCTTTAATTGGAATCCTCCGTTAAGCTTGACAGGTTAAAGATTAAAGCTGAATTTCCTTGTGCATGTTCTGCTCTCCGGAACAGCCTCCTTTGAATAGTCAGGGACTGTGTTGTCCCCTGTTCGGGGATGAAAGATAACGTCCCACTGAGTGAGGAGCCCTTTGGAGGCCTGCCTGCCTGCGTTGATTAGCGAATAGTGTTAGCCTGCCTGTGTTGATTAGCGAATAATGTCAGCCTTCCTGCGCCGATTAGCGAATAGTGTCAGCCTGCCTGCGCCGATTAGCAAATAGTGTCAGCCTGCCTGCGCCGATTAGCGAATAGTGTCAGCCTGCCTGCGCCGATTAGCGAATAGTGTCAGCCGGCCTGCGCCGATTAGCGAATAGTGTCAGCCGGCCTGCGTTGATTAGCGAATAGTGTCAGCCGGCCTGCGTTGATTAGCGAATAGTGTCAGCCGGCCTGCGTTGATTAGCTAATAGTGTCAGCCTGCCTGCACTGATTAGCGAATAGTGTCAGCCGGCCTGCGTTGAGTGTTGACAGACCTAATCTTCATTAAAACATGTTCACTGTTTATCAGTTTTCTAGGAGGCTTATATTGGTCTATAATTTCCTCTTTTTTTTCCTTTCTAAACCAAAGAGTGTGCAGTAATTTGTAGCGTATGTGTAGCCAATACAGAATAAGTTGTTGGTGGTACTGTTTTGACAAAGACAAAGCCAGAGTATTACTCTGAATAGAACTGTACACCGTAGACTGAAGTTGGCTGTTGTGTGCACGTGCATGTTTTTACACCCCTTCGGCGAACAGTCTTGTATTGATGTCGTGCCCTGGTTTCGCCTGACTGCAGTCATGCTGTGTAGCTCATCAGTATCTCACTTGCTTTGCTACAATTCCTTGTCGACCCAAGAGGCATGGGAATTGACCCTTGAAATGAAAGTCATGGTCCAGGACGTTCTGTCGATCGCAGAGCTGGTAAAAGAGAGCCTGTGAGAGCCGGTGACCTGTGACCGAAATGAGTTGTGATCCCTGCGTCTCCTCCCCAGGGGATGGGACTTTGAGAATTTGGGACTTGAAGGCAGGGGTGTCCAGGTTGGCTGTCCCAGCTCACAAGACGGAGATCCTCAGCTGTGACTGGTGCAAGTATGATCAGGTATGGTCAGACCAGGGCTTTTAATCTGAGATGTGAAACCTGGAGATTCCAGTATGAGATGGAAAACGCTGAGATGCACAGTGTGTTTATTTTTCGTTTTTCAGAACATTGTTGTGACTGGAGCGGTGGACTGCAGCCTGCGCGTGTGGGACCTGCGGAACCTCAGGCAGCCAATCGCCGAGATGCTGGGTCACTCCTACGCCATACGCAGAGTAAAGGTACCTCATTTACTCCACCTTCTGGTACCCTTGTCTGCAGTAACTTAAATTGGGTACAGTCTTACACTTTGACTTTTTTTTTTTTATAGTTGAATGTTTACTGAAGCAACGCTGCTCCCCAGGACACAGAAAATCCCTACCCACTACACCTCCCGTTCTCGGGTGTGTTAAAGTCAGGATTTTTAGCCCGTGCACCCCGATCCCACATGTCCGACTGCAGAGCACTTTAGAGGGGTATTGGTGTTTGCCGCGAACGGTTAACACCGAAAACAACAAATTGCCTATTCGTCTTTTTCAGCATTTTGTCCTCATTACCAACGAACACCTTTCCCTCCGCCCCGCACAGAAAACGCAGTCATGGGGAAAACTCTGGCATCTGCAGAAGTGTTTAACTATCAAGGGTTTATCTGCCCCCGGTGACAGCTATGGATTTTCTTTTCTTTAAAACAAGGTTTCTTCAAATGAGTTTGGGGAAACGGGAGCACCGACATGTCACTTTAAAACTGCGATCAAATAATGCAAGTGAACATGCTTGACTTTTAAACAGGCCATTTTACATCTGATAGGCAAAATAAAGTCCTCACAAATAATGGTCAGTCAGTGTGTGCGTACGAGTAGGCGTGTGTGTGAGAGATGTTCACCTCATAGCCTTTTTTATTACAGTTTTTTGGTTTTTTATTATTAGTTTTTTGTAATATTTTTGTAATAATTGTAGAAGAAAATTATCAGTATGGTAATACGACATGGTTATTGCTGTATGCGGTGGTTAAAAGTAAGCATCCATCTGTATTTAAGTGCTGAGAAGCCTTTCATATTGCATCTGGTATGTTTGTGTTTTAAAGTTTGTACATTTGTCTCCCCCCAGTTTTCCCCATTTCACCAATCGGTGCTCGCTTCCTGCTCCTATGACTTCACTGTGAGGTAAGTGGTGCAGTCTGGTCTGTCCCACTGTCTCTGTGCTGTTGAATACAGGAAGGTAACCTGGTTAAAGACATTAAGTGAAATGGTAACAGTGAAGCCGTTTGTGTTTAATTGCTGACGCATTCTGGGTAAACATGGCCGTATTCAATGTTTTCCTCTATCCCTGCTTACGGCGTAATCTGGGTTTGGCGGAAAAACGCTGTGCTTCCATCTTTGGGACGGTTTGGGGAAGGCCCTTTCCTGTTTCAGCATGACAATGCCCTCGTGCACAAAGCAAGGTCCATGGAGAAATGGTTTGTCGAGATTGGTGTGGATGAATTTGACTGGCCTGCACAGAGCCTTATCCTCAGCCCCATCAAACACCTTTGGGGTGAACTGGAACGCAGACTGCAAACGAGGCCACATCTAGTGGAAAGCCTTCCCAGAACAGCAGAATGGGGGAACCAACTCCAGATGAATTCCCATTTTGGAATGAGATGTTTGAACGAGCAGATGAGTGTCCACCTACTGTCAGCCATGTAGTGTAGCCAAAATAGAAAAATGCTGTTAAATGCTTTTAAATATTTAATGTGATTATGTCGAAGTTTCCCAGCCATAAAGTGTGTAAGCCTACACTGTATCATAAAAGCGCGACAATAGAACGGTTTGTAAATTTGAGTAGTGGTCTGATTGAATCCCCTCTTAATTTCAAGGTAGACAGGTTTATTTTATTTGAAAAGGTGTCCGTGGAGTCGATCCTGGAACTGATTGTTTATGGCGGATGTGTTTGTGGCTTATTCCAGAGTCACTCATTGAAGGGCAGCTGTTTAAGATCATGTTTGCGTAGCCTCAACAGCGATGACGACGTTTTCAGCAGGCCGGTCATCGGTTGTTTCTCCTCCGAATCCTCGGGGCCACCAAAGTTATGATCCACTTGACTGGAGTGGATTCGAAACGGTCTAGCGACGGCATCGCGAGACCCGGAACAAACAAACTTGGAGCTGTCTGATTGCTCTATAGCCACACTCAACTGAACAGAATTGATCCTTTACTTAAACTGTCAGCTGTTGAATGATTGAAGAGGGCAAAGCACACACACAGAGGAATTTAATTTAACTGAGAGCCCTGCTAGAATGAAAATAATGACATGCAAGTAAGCCCTCAAAAGCGAGGATCGAATAATTACTGCAAGTGTGCTTTCCTCCCCTACTTTTGGACCCTGAAAAAAAGTTATTTGAATTTAAAGGTGAAGGAACTGCTATTTATATATATTTATATATTTGTATGCTCTCTTTAAGTATTGATTTAAGTACAATTTGTCATTCTAATATATTTTAACATGAGTGTACGGTCAAATATATCACGGTTCGCATTCTATTGTGTTTTGATTATGAACATTGAGCACTGCTATTCTGGTTTGTATGTCAGTGTGTGAAATCTGCATTTTGGATGCGTTCTTCACGTGAGTTTTGCCAGTGTTTCTGGATATGTTAGATTGGGAAAACAGTGCTGTACCCAGCCATTGAGCAATTCATGATTAAATCTCCGGGGACCGTTATTCTTTTTATTGTCTCCGCCCTAATTTCCGCTCCTCTGGTTTTTTTAGAAAGCTGAGATGTATGGTGCAGAAGAAAGACCATACATATTTTTTGTCACTTGCGGGGGCTAAACAGAGGAGTTGAGATGCTTAACCCTGTTCTTGGGCCAAGAGTATTTTTCTGTGTGTGAGAGGAACATTCCAGCAGCCACTCCTGGAAGATTACTGAGGGGGTATTTCATTAGAGCGACGATTGCTTCTAGGTTCTTTCATTCCTATTGGTCTAGTACAACTAATTTTCAACCCTCTTCACAAAATGTTGCCTATTGAAAACATTTGCCCCCACGATTAAACCGCTTGTTGGGCTTCAACCTCAGATCTTGATACATTTAAATGAGATTTTTCTCTCGCCAATCTACACAACCTACTCGACTCTTGCCTCAAGAGGCAAGTTCATTTTTGACGTGAAGCAACATTGGGCTTCTTATCATAAAGTCATCCTTGAGGTTAGCAGCTTGAAGAGCATGGTTTTGCCTGCGCGTATGCCATGGCACGTTTCCTATCCGCATTCCCGTTCAAGCATGGTTTAGGTTCCAACAGGTTTAGGTTCGTCATTGAGAGAGCATCAATTTATCCCCCTCGCTGAAGGCTTATGTCATGGTAAGCCGCTGATGGGAGCAGAGTTCCTTGTCCCCCGCAGTGCTTGAAGTTAAACCTCCGCCCCTGCGCTCAGGCAGGACGTTGTGGCGTTGAAGTGACGTATCAGCACACCTGTGTTTCAGTCAGTCGGGCTAATAGGCCACAGTGATTTTTCCTCCGCTCAAGGCGCCGGCGTAAATGTTTATTTTCCCTTTGTGCGTGTTGGGAAGAGGTTTATTTTACGTGTCCCTGATGTTCTCGGGACGCGCGAGAAACCACCTGCTGCTCATCTATGTGTTTACTTTACGAGGTCTGCTGGCCCGTCAGGTTTCTGTGTTTACTTGAGATAAGGTGTCCTGGTCCGCTCACGGTGATCAAAGGAAGCTCGGGTTACTATGGTGTGGTTTAATAATCAAAGGCACGTTCATTTAGAAAGGTTGCGTGAAGCAGGTGGATGAGGTAAATAAAATGCGTTCGCTCACGCCATCCTGGGCCTAATCCCAGGATATTGCTTCATCTGAATAAAGACCTCACACGTCCATTTCCCATGCCATTGTGGAGGGAACAAGTTTGGTTTTCCACTTCTGTGAACAAACGGTCATCTTCCCTTAGTCTTTGTGCTTCAACTGACAGAGCGTATCAATGGCCTGAGGATTTGAACCTAGATTATAAATAATGCCTAATGAAGACAAACTTGATACATTCCTGTGCAGAGTATACCTGTTTTAATGCAGGGAAAAGTCATAGGGCAGTGGTCCTCGAACTGTGGGACACGCCCTCTTGGTTAGCCATGGAATAGTGGAGGCTTAGCAACTAACATATAAACAACATTGTGTGTTAAGAATAAAACGCACTGAAATTGAATTAGCGATACCATGGACGTAGCCATGTTCAGAAGCAGCTGGTGCACTAACAGAAGTGTATGCAATTTTTTTATTTTGTGAATATGGATCCATACCCTACTTATATAATTGAGTTGACTCGAATCCGAAGTTGACTCAAACAAAAAGCAAAGCACTAGAAAATCTGCAAAAATAAGAAAATACAATGAGGCAAATCTGGAAGTAAGAAAAAATTTTAAGTTAAAAAAAAAAATGTTGCATACCAAATTACAATCCAGTTTTTATGCACTTCAGGGTCCTGCTTAAACTATCAAAAGCAGCTCGTTTAATTTCATATGATCGATAAAATACATATTGAGGGGATTTCATTTATTCAAAATGTTTGTACACCGCTGCCATAGGGATATTTGTATTAATACCTTTTTCTTTGCATTCATGACTTTTCCCAGTTGCCAAATGACATGTGTTGGATTAAAATCCGTCCTTTACCTGTTGAGCCACTGCGGAGACCACATTAATGGCTTTTTTTGACATAATAGTTGCTTGAGAACTGTTAGTTTTTCCTCCCTGTTTAACTCATATTAACTGTGAATACAGTGGGCTGCCTTCTCTCCCTATCATAATGCTTCTTTTGTCGTTTTTGGAACTTAAAGCACAGGGTGCCATATTGATTACATGGTGGTGATTTACAGACTTTCTTTAAATAATACTCCCAGTCCAACCGCCTCTCATGGCTCTAATAAATAATATGCTTTGGCCACTGTCTGCTGCAACGCTGATGTAAATGCTCCCCTAACGCATTTATATAAGCTTTCAGGCAAGTGATTTAATTGCATTTGCAGAGTGGATGAGGAGGCTCCGTCAGCCGGGGGCTGCGTCAGGGCTTTTGAGGGCCCCGTGCACTCGTTGGCCGGGATGAAAAAAGGCCGTTCAATTAGCGTGATTGCCTTCTCCTGGCCTGCGCCCACAGGTTCTGGGACTTCTCCAACAGCCAGCAGCCGTTGCTGGGGACACTTGAGCACCACACGGAGTTTGTGTGCGGGCTGGACTTCAACCTGCACATCCCTGACCAGGTACGGCGGCGCCCCCTCTTTTCAGCCGTTTTCATTTCTCACTCGTTCAGACCGTAAACTGTTAAAACAGCCTGGAGTGGTGCGGCATGGTTCGCCACGGTAACCGCTTCCTGCACCCGGCAACGCCATCCGTCTCAGCTCTCCTTTGCACAAGTTTTGCTTATTCTTAATCTTTGTGTTTCGCACTGAAATCGATAAGCTCCAAGCATGACCTGCACGTTTCATTGATTTTTGTTTTTTGTTAGCTTTTTAGAGAAACGAGATCACAGATTGCAAACTTAGAGGGCTGCAGCTGTGGAAGTGTTAACCAGTAAATGTGCTTGCTTATAATTACAATGGTATACTGCCCTAATGAGGCAATGGTTAATAAGTTTTACAAAATGAAATCTAAAAGATACGTTATACACGTTGTTCCACCCAGACTCTGACGTACATATGTATAGTATCATACACGTATGCATTTAGCTTATAGCGCTACTCTTATCCCTGCAAAACCGTCCCTATATTAGTCTCCGGTTCTTCAGCAGTGCTAACATAATGACGCTCTACAGCTAATATCACTGAGTCAATTACAGTGCCCTCCATTTAAAAATCAGTCATGGGTCCCATGAAACGGATGGCCTGCCTGGTGCCCAAGGAATGTGATTCTCCATCCTTTTTTTGGACTGTTTTATGAAGAGGTAGACTCTTTTGGGGATTACGCTTCGACCGCTGTCCATCAGGTTTGGGTCTGGGCCAAGCGTGAGCCCACCCAACCCCCCTTGGCCTGACGCAAGCACACAGTTTTGATGAGCAAGAAGACAACAAAATGGTTCAGTTGATGACCCAGCACGGTGGGGGTAAGGGGGTTGGAAATGACCCGTGAAAACTACCGGCACTGCAGAGAATATGGGGTACAACTGTTTGGCTGTTTCTTTTCTTTTAAAACTACCTCTTCATAAAACTGTGGATAGTTGTACCACTGATTTTATGTAGTATTGCTCATTACTCTGAAGCAAACAGTAGAATGACTGCTGCAGTAATTCTTCTGGCTGAATTTGGGGGTTTCTAAACTCACATGAACTTCTAAAAAGGTCTGGTCTGGAGTCCTTCAAGCACTGATCAGTTTTTAAACTAGCCTTGAAATCACCAATCTTTTGACAAGTTTTGTGAGGAAAAACAACAAAAACCGTTTAAAATGGACACATATAACGTAAGTGCAGCGAAGGCGAGCTCAGTTTTCCACTCATCCCAGTGAGATTTAGCCACTTTATCCCCCTTCTCTACCACCAATGAGGCAAAATCACAGACCACCATCACTGCTTTTTCTAGTCACCAGTTCATAAACCATGAGCTGGCTTAAACAAAACCTACCAAAATCATTAAGTCAATACATGGGCAATGGCATTTTGTGGCAGAGTACATGCAGTCGGAGGGTCTAGTGCTGTGTTTGAGCATCTGCACTGACCGCTAGACACTGCAGCCACCTGGCAGGACCTCAGTGATTGTGCTGGCGTTCCTTTTCTTTCTGGAACCAAAGGGGCTGCTGTTGTCAGCACGCTGGTGGTGCAACCCCCTCCCTCCCTTCTGCAGTCTTCCGCACGCTCCCGCCACCCCCACACACTTATGCACACAGACTCCTCCCACCCCCCCACACACACACACTTACGCACACACAGGCTCCCCCTTCTCGGCTCTGTTCCATTCACATCTGTGTGATTGATCACCTCTTTCCATGTTGCGCAATAGAACAAAACCTTGAACAGTTGTGGGGGGTTTCTTGGGGAAAGACCTTTCCAAATGCAGGGGTCTTATCAGCACTACGTTTGGGTGATTTGTTGCAGCAGAAACCCTTACCCTAACAGGTGAAAATAACCATGGGTGTTATATTCCTAAACAGTTCTGTCGGTTTTTTGTCTGTTTATTCCCTTTGCCTGCTGCAGCTCTGCCAGCGCAGTGCCATTCTCGTTATGCTTTGCCCTGAAATTATAAATAGAGGCCATTTGTTCCATCAATGGTTGAATCACGGGCCGTTTGTTCCACCAATGGATAAGTCACAGGCCGTTTGTTCCACCAATGGATGGCAGCTGGACAGTAGCACTGCAGTATTCCCTATGGTACTCACGGATAATTAACGCTACACCCCCTTTCCCCCAAGAAATGGAAAGGAAGGTGGATGAAATTACTTCAGCCTTTTTCCTCGCTCTCAGATTATGGACGTTAGGTTTATTTTCAATTGTGTTTAAAGGTGACCTGTAAAACGTGCAGTGCATCCCTCTTTGTCCAGAGGGTCACACTTAATGTGGGTTAGCATTGCTTCAAGGCTATTTCACAAACACAACACATTCCGTATGTCACACTTGGCACACAAGATCGTTCATCTGTTGTGAGAGACAGCCGTGTTAAGCTGTAGAAATTGCAAATTTTATTTATTTATTTTTAATCACGTTTAGAAATGTCAGGTATCGGACATAATAAGGCATTGTGGTTAAAACTCATCTATTGAAGGTCATTATTTATTTTTTCTTCTAAGATTACAGGTATAGTAATTTTTATTGCATCCAAACCCTTCACCTTACATAAAACTTTTCTAGTTGTTTTTTTGTTATAGCACAATATTAAGAGAAACTAACTCTGTGGACAACATTGACAACCTTTATAAGAATGAGAAGATCCTTAATTTTGTTCCAAAATTATCTCAGATTTTCTTGAATGAACTGTGCATTATAATGTATTGGCTACTGAAAGTAGAGAACACTGAATATCTACGGTAGGTCGTGGAATCAGGGGAATAAATGCATCATCTGAGATAAAAAAAAAATGTGTCTCAGGAGACATTTAACATTTACGTAGTTGAAAAAAAATAGTTAGGGTTTGGTTGATTTAATATGGGATCATACAGCAAACATCAACTGGATGCCTTCTGTGGTCTCAAATGGGAAATTCTGGGGATGTGTTATCGTCCTGTTAAGGGGGATATTGGGAAATGGACATAAAAATAAACGTCACTAGGACCGTCAAAACAGCGCTCTTGTCTCGACGTTGATGAATAGCTTTTTCTTTTTTTCTACTAACCATCGATAACCGTACACCCTTTTCTACCGATTTGTACAACCATTCCTTCTGCACTTATTTAGTAAGCCGCGTTGTTGGGTTTTCATCTTAAAGTTACATTTCACGTGTGGTATACTTTTCTGCTAAAACTCCCCAGAGCGCAAACAGCGGTGTAAATCACAAATCTTCCTGATGACTTGATCAGTTGAATGTGATGTATTTGCAGGTGGCGGACTGCGCGTGGGATGAGACGGTGAAAACATACACACCCCCATGCCTAGTCGGCCTTCAGTGATGAGCGCTTTAGAGCGAAGATGATTACCATGCCGCAAAATGCAGAAACAACTGTCAAGACTGGTTGTGATTTAGATCGTGGACAGTATTTTGCTGATGCTTCGTTGCAGTTTCAACATTGATGCCATTTAAATTGCTTCTGACGAAAAACTGATTTTGAAGACAGGCGACTTTGAAGACAAACTGAATTTAAATTCACTTTGGAGCGCCAACAGTTAGCATGACATCCGTGGGGTGTGTCCTGGAGTTCAAGGGTCGAATAACGAAGTCCACGATAAAAATGATTTATGCATTTTACCTGATAGCCTCCTGTTGTTTATCGTGTGGGAAACTTGAATCGTCCGAATGTTTTCTCTCTCTGTTAGCAATTTATTTCATGCTTGAATTATATCGTCCACTTGTACATTTGATAAAACTCGTAAACTTTGGCCAAATTGAATTTAATCGCATTTTAAATGTTATGTAGCCATTGCCTGTCCCTCGAGTAGCCTCCACTGCAAAAAATCGAAATGTGAAGTTTAATATTTAGTATCAGTTAAGTCATGGGCTATTTTTTAAATGTGGTTTTTAAATTAATTTATTTAGGTTTTTGTTATGTTTTTGGTAATAGCCTACCAGAGGATCGGAGGTCAAGGCTTTTAATTATTCTTTACCGGTGCTCAGCCTGGTGCGTAGGCTGAACTGAGTTTACATTAAATATCTAGTCGGCTTCCTCCATCTCAAAAATTACCTTTAAGACTAACCAACCTGACTCAATGATGAGTATATGACACAGGCACCGTCTAATTGCTTGCTTGTTCCAGTGTGATAATCGCCGTTGGAATATTTACATACTATATGCTCTGTGCGCTATAAAATAAATGGGATTATTGCCCTGCTGGCACCGGAACTTGTCTATTTTTCTATATGTAAAATAAATTATACACTTGTCTGTAAATGATACAAGCCCGCTCTGTAAGGTTTCCCCATTTAAATTAATATTATTTTCCTTCCTGCCAATCGTTGTGATTGCCTTTCTACTGCTTCACCCTTATTTATTATATAAACATTAGTAAGACCATAACTAACGCTATACAAATTCATATATATGAATGAATTTTTATATATATATATATATATATATATATGTGTGTGTGTGTGTGTGTGTGTGTGTGTGTGTGTGTGTGTGTGTGTGTGT
>JAOVYW010004473.1:0-13091 GCA_025775045.1 Hiodon tergisus | reverse complement strand
TATGTGAATATTAGTTGACAAATAAGCTCCACCATGTAGTGGCAAATGCACCACACTTCAACGCAAAGTTACAAATCCCTACCCTCTTACTGAATAAGGGCTTTTTCTCCGTTCTCCAGATTTCAGGGGAATGATCCCTGTAGCTGTGGCCCAGCCAGCGTAAGTGAGCAGTTTGCATCCATGGCCTGGGACGATTTCAGCAGGGAGGTGTTGGGTTCCCTCTATGGCACCGCCCCCATCTCAATGCACTGCAATCAGTCCACAGCCCAGCTATTTCCCGTGAGTAACATAGCAAGGCGCATAGTTTTTAGCGGGAGAAATTAAGAGTATACCGCCAGCTCAAAGGAACCCTGTGCTGTTGCATCCATACCAGCACCGATTCACTGATTGTATGGCTATTGTTTCTAGCGGCTTACTCTGAATAGAACGTATTGACACACCTTGTGGGAAAGTTCTGGTCCGTACCTTAGATCTATTTATCACTCCGGTTGTAAGCAGATTTCGAATGGGCTGGGGGAAAAACACACGGTTAGTTTTTAGTTTTTTAGAGAGCTGCAGTGTTTGATATGATACATATCACCCAGCTGCGTTGCTGTGATGTCCTCATCGACCGCACCAAAGTGTGTCCAGCAAGCTGACGATCATTGTTGCCATGAAGAGACGTGCACTGCAGAACAAACCAGGGACACACAGCAGAGGGACTCAGTCACATCTACCCCTGACGGTGTTCACCTTTTTATTGGCAGGGAGAGTGGGAGAAGCAGGAGCTGCCTCTTGTCACCACCCCCCTCCAGAGGAATCAGTACCCTTGCAAAATCTGCAGGCGCCCCACCACCCCTTCTGGCACTCCCCTCGAGGTACAGCCTCACAACGGGGTCTGAGAGAACAGGCTCCGCCCTGTCCCTGATTGTGACTAAATCATCTGTACAGTACCTCATTCACAGCTTCTGGTAGCATTGGCTCTGCCTCCAGCTGGGAGAACACAAGGTCAAGCTCATTTTCCGTCCACAGTTCATAAAACCATGAATGCAACATGCTTTTTCATGACACTCACAACAGAGAATAAAAATAATCAGACAAAATTGGATTCATAGGACCTTTATTGTCCCTTCACACTTCAACACATGACACCTGAAGTGACAGTTTTTAGCTGTGTTTTTGTGCTATAACAGCAACCGGCTGTTATATTATAATTTTTAAAAGATTTTTGTTATGGATTGTTTCAAACAACAGAATTATATTAATAATTATTATAACATTTTTAGAAGCCAAATATGGTTTTCTGCTACGCACTTAAACAAATAGGTCAAAAATAGTGAGTAGCAGGACATGCTTGGGGAATGGCTGCAGGATTTAAATGTTTCAGCTTGCACTGAAAAATGATTTTAAACACATGATCACCTTGTCTGTATATTTTTAACAAATAATCTGCCTAATTATTCTAAAAATAATGAGAACTACTCATACTACAGTAACATCCTCCTCAATGTTAAAACTAATGATTTAAGTCACAGAAGCGGAAAACATCTAATGAGAGAATCATGGTGTGCAGCGAGAATTTATTAAAGTAATATATATTTTCGATCTAAGCCATTGAGGTCAAAAAATGGTTGCTCTAGCTGGCAAGTAAAAATTTATTCAAGTCAATACAAGGTTCTTACGATTCTTTTTTAAATTGTTGTGGAGCCCAAATCTAAATTTTTATAGAATATCAAAATGAATACTCTGCAAGAAACAGACAGATGCTGGTATTTAAGAACTGACTCTATTTTCTCTTTGTAAACACGGCCATATTACTGAGAATAAGCTTCTTCTTATTGTTTTTAACATTGACCTACAAAATTAAGACATGGCTACATATCAAAAGATGATTTCGTCTTATGAGACATCGAAGGATCAACCAGAGCTTATTAAGTGGAGCAATGTAGTTCATTAAACAAAGTCTAAAAGGCTTATGATTATTGTCAGTTTCCAAAGGTTTGGAACTTGTTAATAATCACATAATAATAATTATGTTTAGTGCATAATATTTAGAGTATGTTGTGCTGGAACATTGCTGTGTTGCTTGAAAGAAGATTAAGAACCAAAAGAGGCTTGCATGTTTTCTGTATTATAAACAACAACACTTTTACAGTAAGTAGTAAGAAAAAGGTATAGACCAGTGTCTATAACTCTTACACATTAGGCAGGGACTTCCTGTAAGGGGTGGTGGGAAGTG
The DNA here is from genome assembly GCA_025775045.1 of Hiodon tergisus. Taxonomy (NCBI): domain Eukaryota; kingdom Metazoa; phylum Chordata; class Actinopteri; order Hiodontiformes; family Hiodontidae; genus Hiodon; species Hiodon tergisus. The sequence goes on along the minus strand of JAOVYW010004473.1, from coordinate 10,873 downwards.
GAAACGCATACTTGCACTGGCAAACAAAAGACTCTCTGGTGCACAGATCACAAGAATTTCCTTGCAAAACAACTGGGTACCAAATTCTTCTAAACCGTAAATATGGGATTGATTTTGTTCTTGGCTTCACTCTCCTCCTGTCTAATGCTCAGTAGATCCCCTTCACTCGTTTGTTGTCTGGGTCAAACGGTGACTTCAGATGGGCTTTAGCTTCATATACGACGCCCATCCTCTCCAGGGTGAACTTCCCGCTCTTGATAAAATCAGGACTTACCTGCGAAAAATAAGACACAAACCCTCTCAGACCATGGTAATCTACCCTCATGTGGCTGATGGCGAGATCTTATGTAGCATTCTCCAACACAACAAGTGTCTTTTGTCAAAGGTGAACATCAATGCTATCATTGCTAAATAAAACTAACATGAACAAGGTGTGAAAATGTGTTCAACTGTTTATTCACAAAAAAGTATCAAATTAACAGGAAACAAGTTTCATTTTAACCCAGTCAGTGTAAGCAGTGTTAGGATCATTTTAAATAAGTTAGCTAGCAGCCAGCATGAGCACGTCACTTTGAGTGGGATTAACTCTACCCCCTAATCATTGAGCAGACAGAATATAAATTTTCTGTTGCTAACGCAAACTAGCTAGCTAATTAATTTTGGAAACAGCAGAGACAAAACTAAGGGCAGACTATCGCTATTGGGATTCTGGAAGGAGTTGGAAAAATGCACAAGATAAATAAAAAAAGGTCTGGGAACTTCAGAACTAAGCTAAAAACAAATTTAAATTTAAATAAAAGCCAAAAAAGTACAAGTGTTTGACTGAAATCAGACACTGAAGACTGAGGCCACTTGATTGTTGAGGCACACCACCCTTTATCTTAAAGTTATGAAACATTTAAGCCAGTTCATTCACATCTCAATGTCAAACTAATCAAATTCCTCTCGCTCTTGGCTCCAGTCTTCAGTCTCCAGTTTGTGTAATTAAATCTCAGCAAACAAGCCCAAGGCAAGGCGCTACCCACAAGGACTCTGAAAAATTCAAAATCATCTGAATAACCCCAAGACCGGATGTAGCTTTAATGGATTAATGTAAAGAGTTCAAAGATGCCGTTGTAACCAAGGGACTAGGGCTGAGGGACAGAACGGAACTGACTCACACGGGGCGTAATGTTACATTCAGCACACACCGGCCCCCAGGGGGCGCTACACACGATGTAAGGTATATTACCGTCGCTTGAGAGGAATATATTTCCATTGTTCACCTTGCTGTCAGTTTTCCTCACTGTTCCTTTCTCGTCATCTCCAAACAAGCATTCCATCTCCTTTAGTCAAAGTAATATTGACAAAAGTCTGAGGTGTCACAACACCAGAAGTGTCGGTCCGTGTTGGTTGAATTTACACATTTCCAGGATTCATTGGTGTGAACACCTAGCCCTACATGAAACGCTGCTGCTTGAGAGAACCAAGAGCACTGCAATCAGATCAGCTCCCTTCAGCACAGATTCTGTTTTGCAATAAGATGCTACCTCTTGTGGTGTTTCCTGTCTGAAAGCATCTACTCTTCTGCCACTTCTCATAAAGCACATCCCTTTCAATCTCCTTCTTTTGCACTGTAGTGACAGCCCAGGAGACTCACCTCCATTAACCCCAAGTCACGGGCATTAAGAACTCTGACAAAAAAAACCCTACAGTGGATCAGAGTTGGTTAGTCTGAGGGTGAAAATGAAATATTAAAGGCAAATGAGCATAGGAGAATGTTCTTTCAAACTCCTATTTGCATCAAAAGTTCAACACCCTAATTTCATAGACAACTACATCCAGCAGTCATAGTTCCACCTAGACAAACCTGTGGGGAAAAAAACTGTTTCCACTATTCCATCAATGGTCATCAGATACCAGCATTGGATGTGGCGCATTTAAGAAGCTGTCAGACATGTAGCAATTCCCACAATCTCCAAAATGTAGGCCTGGCTAAAACAAGGTCTATTTACCTGTTATCCAAAATAGGCATTGACATAAACCTATAGAGAACAGTTCTGGGAATTCAGTATTTAAAATTTTTTTTGAAATCATGGGAAAAGTTTCTAAAGCTGTACTCACCACGCCCCCATCAGGGTTGCGGATGTAGCCATAACTGATGGTCTTATCGATAGCAAAGCCATAGTCCGACCGCCGCAGATGACCCACAGGCAGCCCATTCCTAAATATTGCCTCCAGCCCGAACATTGGAACCTTCCTGGAATACAAGAGTGTTACCATGGTTTCACAAAACCATGCCGCCTTACTACGTGGTTAGCGGAAGAATGGCCCCTTTGCAGTGAGTCATTAGTGATGGTACTCACTCGTCGATGGTGAAACACACGATGCGGCGGTGCAACCCGTGTGCCCGCTGGACCTCCAGGGCATCGCGACCCAGGAATGGGATGGAACTCTTCAGCTTACAGGTAAAGGCAAGCCCCGCCTCTAGGGGTGTGTCATCGGGCCGCAAGTCTGCATGCCAGTGCCTGTATCCTGAGTGTGAGTAACAAGGACACCAAGGGGAATTAAGAGGGATGACACACAAATGTGGACACAAATGTGGACAGGCATGCATGCGCAAGCTCACAAACGCACTGATTTCCTGTTCACACAGACAGCAAACATAGGTTGACAGTGACCCTGCTCCACTGAGGTCTGTTTAAGCACCAGATTACAGGAATGGAAGCTGTCGATGCGTGAAGCCACAGTCATGCAAGTTTATTTTGCCTTGCTAGACTTGCCTCTCTATACTGCCATCGCTACACTGGCTTATCGTCCTTGCACTGCTTGACTGTTATTCTAGGATATGTCTGACACTCATACCCTGCTTTGCAACTTTGTTGCATTACACTGTAGTTATATTTTACTCTGTGGTCAAATACTGTGCTATATGACAATAAACAGTCTAAGTAACTTAGTGAGTTGGATGAGAGAAATATCAATAATCTCATTAAAATGGAAGAAGGCATCCCTGCCAGATTACTCACAATTAGACCCAGCAACACTTGATAGCCCTAAAAAAATTCATTGCATGAGGCCCTTTAAATTCATTGCATGAGGCCCTTTTGCACCACATTCATAGCTATTGCATGCATCTAACTTGAATGTTTGATTTGCCTTGAATATTTTTTATTCCTTTGGGAAAAATTTTTTAATCAAATGATTTATAAAATGTGCAATATAAGATGGGAAATAGATGATTCATTATACGAAAGTCACTCCATTTGAACTTAAACCCACCTCTGAAGAGGTATAAATTATACCCATTGTCACCAAAATCATGCATGTTTATTGCAAGGGCAGTTTGACCATTGCCTTCTAGTGGACCTGTTCCTCCTGCCTTTTGATTTATGTGCTGCCAACAGCAGAAAGTGTACCGGACATTTTCTGCTTTTGAGTCCAAGCTGACCGTGCTCCAGGGTAAGTTCTGCTTTCCTAAATTCTGTAGAGCCTGCAAAGCCTGCCACAATCCAGAGCCAGCTCCCTGAGTGCCATGAGAAATTAAATAAAGGAGCAAGGGCCCTCAATTCACATTGTTTTAAAATATCATTCAAACAAAGATAGCAGACTGACCTTTTTCGATGCTGAGGGAGTCGATGGCTCGATAACCGCTGTTGCAGATCCCGTGCTTGGCACCGGCAGCCATGATGGCCTGGTACACTGGCACACAGGAATCCCGTGGTATGTGCAGCTCCCAGCCCATCTCCCCCACGAAGGAAAGACGCATGGCACGCACCTGCAGCACAAACGGTGAGGTGACAGGGGGGTCGTAGCATGGTAGTGCTGTACCACAGATATGGCGTGTACAATCCGTTTAAATATATATACAATTTAAATATATAAACAATTTTCACTAAATACACGATCAGCAGGAAGAAAATGAACAAGCACAAATTGGGAATCAAAGAACAAGAATGCCGCAAATACCTATGCAAGCCCTGATGTGGCCCTGAAGACAGCCACATTAGGAACTGTTGAAACGATTTTATCTATTGCTCTGAATAGACCATTTTCTTGACATCTCAAATCAAGTATTAATAACTTGTATCTAGTATAGCGGAGCTGAAATAAATTCAACCCCAACAACTTCAGGGACGTGAGTGTGAGCAGAAACATAGCAGAGGGGTTCTGTAATATTCCTTAAAGAATGGTGTCTTCCATCTAAACCACCAGACAAAGGACAATAATAATCCCTTAAAAACCGACAAAAATGTAAAAAACATCTTAGAACATTTTAAACATTATTAGAGAGAAAGGTTTAGATTTTTAAACCAAAACAGAGGTTTAAACCAAATAAATACTTTGGTGACCCCGTAATCACACTGTATTTTATAGCAATTGTTCTCTACTTACAAAAAGAAAACACTATTAAATACAATTATATAAAACGCGATTAGCAGGTTTTTATCTAGTCCAAGGCTAAGTGTCATACTGGTCATGTTGAATAAATATGAAATATGAAAAATGCTGTCCCTCTTTACACACGATACAGGATACACAATAACCTTGTCCTGCAGTCAGCCCTTAATCAGAGGCTCCACGACATTCTGCCCATGCTGGAACAGTAAAGGAGTAAAGAGCCAGAGCCAAAATCTATACTTACTGGGGTCTAAAAAAATCCCAAATATTGAGCAATTATGATGGTGCATACCTCCATTATTGAACTAGATTGAGTCAGTTTAACTTCCTGCAGTACTGACATAAGTGTTACTTGGTATATTTGTTATATAGGTAAATATTTTTTAACTACTTGTCCACTATTAATATTATGAAATAGGAGAGAGGTGGGAGATTGTGTGACTTACCTGGTGTGCATCAGCGTTGACCACCTTGTGGGTAGAGAAGGGAAAGGATTGATTGCTCAGGTCCGTGTCTAATACCTCCTGCAGCAGGTCACGGCTGTCAAATATAGGGCCACAGGAAACAATATGTCAATCCATAAAATCACCATGATATCAGTACTATTAAATTGCGCCTTCACAAACTCACATTTACCAAGAATGTGAGTATGGCAAATAGCCTGGGACACACCCTCAAGGCCAGGGAAAATGCTCAGAATTGGGCTGACGGACAGCCAATGCCCACCCTAAAGATCCTTTTGTGCAGCTGAGTGTGGTTCCTTTGATTCTAACCACACTCAGATGCCAACAATCAAAGAGTGTCAGAAGTGCTGGCTGGGGAAAGGGAAGATGTTACTGGAAAGGTCTGTGTGTTTGTGGAGGTTTTAGTCTATATGACCAGTTTAAAAAGTTAAAAGTTTTATTTAGGTTTCCCTAAAAATTGTGTTTTTTTTTCAGCTTCAGCTTTTTTTCAGAGTGGAAAGTTTCCAACATTAGATCTGTTTTGTGAAACTTAAAATGCCACTTAAAAAACACTCCCCCAGTGCTCCTGAGCGCGCACCAGTGTGCCGAAATGAGGTAATCCAAGAATAATTTTTTTTAAAGATCATAAACATTAACCCTATCAAGTAAAATAGTAATTTAGCAAATAATTAACAAAATGATTACAAATTTCTAAATTTTTCCAAAAAAAAAGTGCCTTACTTTAAGTGCACTGGAAATTCCTGCTATTATAAAAAGTAAGGCAACATTTTATATTATCGCATAAGCACCAAAGTTCTGTTGAGGTTATGCAAAGATTTAAAAATAAAAATAAATCAAATAAATATAAAATTAAAAATAGTAATCCTCCGCATTTTCCATTGTGGAGGGACGCAGTAATCAAGTTTAACTGGACGTGTGATGTCGTTGAAGGAATTCCCAGAGTCAGTGGATCCTCCCTGAAACAACTGGCTGGTAAGAGCTCATCCTTCAGTGCCACGATGTGCTCTCCTCTCCCTCCCTCCCTCTCTCACTCTCCCTCGAGACAGATGATATGTACATCAATGCAGGCCCTGCTGGAGCTGATAGGGGCAGTGCTCGTCCTTTATTCGGCCCGACAGGAGCAGCTTATGCACTTTGCATTTGAAAATTGCCCTGCGTTTGCAACCTCAGCGTAAACAGACTCTAAGTAATGGATGCTCCCTGAGAAACGGCTGTAAATATCGCACCAAGTTAACAAACGTGCCTCCAGTTCCAATGTTTGTCTTTTTGTCATAATCCCGGAGATGCGGACAGCGGAAACATAACTCATGAAAAGGAAGCCGTGTTGGGACTCACTAATTGGGAGTGAGAATGAATTCTCTGCCGTCTAAACTGAAACAGTGTAGTTTTTGTGCTTTTTTTACCCTCAATAATCTTAAGTAAATATCTATTAATAACCATTTGCACCAGAGCAAAGACCTGCTAATGATGATAAATCTCAGAGGCTCAGGCCAGTCCTACTAAAACAATCTGCATGTCTGAGCAACCCATGCGACACAGTGAAGGCCTTCGGTGCTGAAGAAACACAGCCGATCCACTGGCTTCTGTTAGAACCCTCTTGACAAATCTAAAACAAGATTAATGACTGAGCCGCACATCATCAGCTTGGGTGCATGTAATTGGGTAACGTACAGAAGGACAATGTTAAGCAGCAGTAGGAGGAGTTGAGAATAGGAGTCATGCACTTCAGGGCCTGGAGCACACCGTGATTAATGTTGCAGATCACAATACGAGTGAGCAGCGGTTTTGGCCCCTGTGTTTGATTCTCATATTAAACCACTATTCATAGTGTGCCAGTGCATCCGCATTGTCTACAGGAGACCAGCCTGAAGTGGAAACCTATTGTGACATAATTTAGTTTGTGTATTCACTTACGGTTTAGGGATGGGGATGCACATTCTCATGTCACATTAGTGTTGCCAAGTAAAAATACAATTTCAGCAACTAACACAGTTGGTTGGGTCTGTCTGTTCCTTAACAAACAGAGGGGAAGGAAAACTAATGGGATGCACAGAATCTTTAGCAGAATATCCCTACAAATTTGATCTTCTGTGGATCTGTAACTAACCCGTGTGCATTGGAGAGTTTAATTCTGGGAATAATTTTTATCCTCGGAAACAATCTGTCCTTTTTACAATTTATATAACGCTTTCATTGTAACACTGTGACAACAAGCCGTGTGCAAGATATGAAGGTAGCAGGTTCTGAAGATCCTTGGAGATGCCAAAATTTGAGAATCAAGATTATTTCAGGCTGTAATTATCAAATGGATGTACATTACATTTTGCAGGGCTAAAAATAAAGTTGTTTCATAATATTTCAGTGGCCAAAACTCATGACTGCATAATTTTCAATTTTTTTGCCGTTTATTGGTCAGTTTCTCTGGGGTTCACTTGTGCTCCATTTAAAATTGGCTTTGTCATGATCATGCAAAACACTGAGAAGTCATGAATAATAGCTTTCAATGCATTTTCTCCTGATAAAAACTCCATGGGGTTAGAGAGTCTGATTATTACACTATGACAGTCGTCATAGTCGTAACAACGTCAAACACAAACACATTTACCTTACAGCTGAGACAGCCATGACATCAACAAGTGCTGCGAACCTAATAGAAATATAATAACTACGAGCAATAAATCAATTTATTAAGGGCAGCAGAGGTTTCTTCTCTTTCGTGAATCTTCTATGAACTTTATTTTTGATATAAGGGTAAACAAGCCATCCCAATTCATTTCTATGGCAAGATATCATTCCAGTACCCTCCTCAGTACACTTTGTTGACTGCACACTCTCTCACATTGTGTAACTGAAACCCCCCTCCGACGCCATTGTTCTGCTCCACAGCCTGACCTGCGTCTCATGCAGCTTCTCCCCTCATTAATATGCATTAAATTAGCATTTCTACTCATGCAAAAAATGGCAACGAGAGACCACAATGAATCATGCTGCAGTGGCAGAGCTGGACGATAAAAGGGTTTGAGAGGTGGTGGAGAGGACGGCCAGGCAGAATTCATCACACGCATCAGCAGAGAGAGCAGAGTCGAGAACAGATAGCAGTGAGGGAGGAGACTCTCGGCTAACCACACTCCCAGAAACGCTAAAGCAGATTCTGGAAGGCTCCGATACACATAGTTTTACACTCAGACCGAAATCTTCACAAAACATCATTCTTTACTGGGGCACACAACAACGACAGCATGTGTTGGTGTTTTCTGTGGCATGTCCTTACACCACAGGGACAAATAAAATAACCAGACAAAGGTCTTACAAAAGACTGGGTGTGGTGATCAGCCAAAACAGACCTGATTGCTTCGAGTGGACAGATTTGTGAATGTGGCTTTGCACATAATATAGTCCACATCCAACCACTGGTCATATTTCCTAGGAATTTCCTCTACAGAACATTATTCAATGGAGAGGGTTGGTTCTGACTCGGCAACCATTTGAAAACACAATTAATCACTGCACCTTATATAACTGAGTCTGACGATTGAGTTATCTCTAAGAAACAGTTGGACAGCAGGTGTTGCTACACCCATAGTTCACTGTCTATCTAGTAAAAAACAGAGTTTAACTTCATGGCCCACCTTTTGGGCCCCTGGATGCTGATCATGCCCATGTCCTCAGAGTGGTCCAACAGCTGGCAGCGGAAACCCTCATCCTGTAGGACATTTCGGATGTAGCTCCAGTTGTGCTGTGCCACACCCCCACCAACTGCCAGGTAATAGCCATCACCTGAAAAGTTAGAGAAACAGCATAGGAGATTTGGCCAGTTCAAGTACCACCCAGCTGTTGTATCCTTGAACAAGGTACTTAACCTTAATTGCTTCAGCAAATAGCTGTAATAGTGGATGAATGTAGACAATTGTACACTGTGTGAGTCGCTTTGGAATAAAGCGCTTCTTTAGCAACTAAATTGTTAATTGAATCACCATGCAGCATCTTCAGGGCCTCAAACATATTGTTAATGTCTACTGCACATCACCATGGCTCACGAAGACTAGAATCTCTGTCTGTATGGACAGCAGTAAGACAGGTGAGAGTAATGGTATAATGTCACCCCATAGATACATTGTAGTTATGATGGCCTCTATCCTAATACCCTCTACAGGCTGCCCAAAATCTAGGTGCCACTTTATGAAAGTAACGGTCAGGAATAAAGATTGAATGTTTAGGCATCACCGATCATATACAGAATGGGTCAACATCAATCTTCTGACCTACAACACCGCCTCCATATAACAACTGCACCTGGTAACCCCCTGAAGGAAAACAAAAAAACGTTCTTTTACATTCTTTTAAAACCTCCTTTACAGAAGTCCACTCACTCCTCCGCCTTATCAGCACTCAGTTACCATAACAACCCCTTCAATATTTCAGAGGCCTCCAAGGTGCTTGCGTAGCTCCTCAAATGGTTTGATGGCTTCGTTTTATAAAAGACATAAATATAAAACCAGAGACGAGACAGAGGCTCTATCATCCTTAAAGAGAGGTTAGGGGATGGCCTGTGGTAAGTTTACTGGTCTGCAAGTAATATATATTTATATATACGCATACACATAAATATACACACACACACACACACACACACACACACACAAACCAGAATGACTAGAACACTGTTCATTCCAAAGGGTCCAAAGTACCAATTTTGAATATAATCTTTTCCCCTTTTGTTTACATATTGCATTTGTTCCATAGCATTTCCACCCTTTCGTTGACTAAGTCGTTATCATCACTACAGATGTATTTGAGTCTTTAAAGTTTTGAGTAGATCTTTAAAGTTTAGTAGTTTAGATTTTTGCATGGCTTAGGACGTGAAGAGCCATATTGCAGATAGGTGTGGGAGTCAGTAAATTTGCAGTAGATGGTGGTGGCTAAAGTGGAAATAATTTAAGTCATAGATAAATCCAAAAAAGCTGTACTTGAGGCTCTCTCTGAAATATCCCATGTAAATGTGTATTGTTCTTTTTTTAAAACAAAAACAAAGTCCTTCATGAGAGAATGTGGTAATTCCAAATATATCATAAAAGTATCTAAATAAACAGCAGTTTTCATCCTTTCAAACCATATCAGTGCTGTCAAAACTCTAAATCAGTAACAGAGTATGTAATCACAGTATCTTGACATTACTCACGCATAACAAATTGTCACTACTACTGTAATCGTGATGGAGTTTGAGGTGATAAAAATATAATACAGTATTTGTTGGCGTAAACATAACATTTCAGACTAACTTTATTTACACACTCTGGTCAAATGCCCTTTGACCTAAATTTGATAGCTACCATATTGAAATACTTCTAGTAGACTGAATTTGTTTAAAAAGCCAGGTTGTCCATTCTGCACAAATCTCCCAACTGTAAATGATTAATACACACTTTAACAGATGATAAAAAGGACAAAGATAAGACTTAGTTTGACAATGTGAAGTCCCATTTGACTTTAGTTAAAAGCTTTTAAAGAATCTAATAATACGTTGATATTAAAGGAAGTGTGCTTTACTGGTTTAGGACATACCTAACAAATAGATTTCTATGCAAAGAATCCAAAGTTAGTTATGATGTCCCATAGGCTTCGGTCTTGGGTCTATGCTATCTGCAACCTTAACAAAGAACATGTCAGCCATCATTGCAGGGAGACAGAGACATCGGCACCATTCTGGAAGGCCCAACAGAAATATTTTTCCTCTTATTTCAGACATAAATAATTTGTTTCTACAGGCTGTGAAGTCAATCAATTATTGAACTGCTCTGATGAGATAAAAGCCAATATTTAACATGCCACCCAAAGATATCATTCAATACCCACAATTGTTAAATGACTTTGGACTTGGCGTCCAGCTCTTTTTCGAATACAGTTGCTTCTACATCTGGCATCTCTCAACAATCAATACTCAAGGTGGTTTCAGATGTTTTAAAAGCCCTCATTCTGAGAGGATGGAGAAACATCCAGTTCCCACGCATTAGAAGACAAATCGACCGGGT
>JAOVYW010004472.1:0-13091 GCA_025775045.1 Hiodon tergisus | reverse complement strand
AGGTTTCTTCCTGCCAGCCTAGGGAGTTTTTCCTTGCCACTGTTGCCACTGGCATGCTTTTGAGGGGTCAGGCCTGGCACATATTGTATTTTTCTGTACGTAAAGCGCCTTCGTGATATGGAAACATGTTAAAAGCACTTTAAAAAAAATTAATTGATTGATTGATTGATTGATTTACCCCGAAAGGTCCCGGGATACCTCCAGGGAGGCGCCATTCTGTCCGTGCCTCGTAGATAAGGCGTTTTCTCCTAAGCCAACAGACATTGGGGGAACAGGACAGTGGTCTGGGTTGACACTAGCAGGGAAGAGGCTTTGAGCACATTTTAAGTGCAAAGATTAAGCAACCTTGAACACAAACAGAGGAACTGGACATGTGTAAGAGTTTGCAAGCTGGACCATATAGGAAGTATCATTGTACTGCTGATGGGCACTTCACTGTTATTATAAGACACCATCTACCCCAGATAAGTGCGTTTCTCTGCCTTGCGAATATACCATCCAGTGACTTTATATTCATATGTTTTCTCTTCTGCCAGCTCTGGCCCCCGCCTACACATACGCTGGCTGGAAGTCTTCAGGGGGGCTGTAAACCCTGATCTTAACTGTGCGCACAGATAACACCAGCCCTCCTTCTGGTGGAAATGAACAAGATAAAGAGCCCCGAATACTTTGCGAAACGTGAGAGGGTCATGGGATAGGACAGGCAGCCTTCTGCAACGACATGCTAACACGTCTGGCCTTAGCGTGTGGAAATAGGGGCTCGTCCTTTCTACTTTTGGGGGGGGGCGGTGGGTGTTGGTGGTGGTCCGTTCTCCAAGCTGTGCTACATTTCAGTCGCTGTCCCCATGTCTCTCCGACACCCCTGGCCTGAAACCCAGATTTTTTATTTCAATCCTCTCTCGTCAGGCCAGCCTGGGACGAGGGAGAGCACATTCCTGCCAAGACGGTGCGGTTGCACACCATAATCACAGTAAATGAGAACTAGCTTTGTGCTGAGCAGGAACAAAAATGACGCCAAAGGCTTTGTATCGGGTGCAGCACTCCACTCAAAAATCCCAAAAATCGCACAGCTCACCACCTCCTTCAAGCACCTTCGCTAACAGGACAGTAGAAACCAAGGCCATTTGGCCAGTTTGGGAGTTAAACCATGTCGCTGTCATACCCCCCGACCTCACAAATAGAGCCAAGAACAGCCGACAAAAACTTGCTACCACATTGCATTTCTATAGGAACAGAAATTAGCCAAATGAGGGCAGCCTCTTTGTCATAAAGACAGTAAATATTACAACCAGATTAGCGCTTGAAAAAACAGCCCTTAACCAGGCATGTTAAAATGTTGTGTTAAAAAGCCAACACTACAGTACATGGCTTGTGACCGGTCTGTGAATGCCTTCATTCACAAGCTCAGAGAAGCAGGAATGGCAACTCGTTCACAGTACGCGTTTGTGTGCAACAATCTTCATTCATTACACGAGAGAACCGCACAACAACAAGTAGAGAGCGGCCGTCACTAAGAAAGTGCGAGAGATCTTAAAATGAGAAAGAAATGGTTTAATCTGCAATCTTATCCCTTTCAGACTCTGAAGGGACAGACGGTCACAGGCATGTGGGACTGCTGGAAAAAATTTTTTGTTTGGCCATGGAGGACCGATAGGATTGAGCTTCCCTGGACAGAGCCTGGAACAGAGCGGCTCCACGCAGAAGTCCTCCGAGTCACCTGTTATCCCTCCCACCAAGACAGAACATTCCCTGGTATCCTAAGCGCTGAGCACAATAGTTCCCGGATGAGCTCAAACCCAAGCCAACCCATAAACATGTCAAACTGACTCATTGGACCACAAACGGCTTGAAGAGAAGATAACGTTGGGCCCATGTTCACAGTGAACTTTGAGCGCACCTTTAATCTCCAGAGACAGATGACTTGTTTCATTACTGGGTTAGAAAGCCAAAGCTTTGTTTATGTCATTCATGAGCGATTACATTAGTTTTGGTTGTGAGTGGGGGGGGTTTTCTCTCCACATTATTTGTTTGGCAAGGACATTATGTGTTTTGCACGTTTCAGCATCTTATAAATACAGGAAGATAAATTTTCATTTTCATTTAATACCAAAATATTAGCCACGATGAGAGCCATTCATTTCTTTTTGTGGATAAAGAAAGACCCACTGAAAGGAACACAAGTTCCCCCTAGCGGACAAAAATGAATTTTATGATTTTAAATCACGAATATAAATAAATAAATAAATAAATAAATAGGGGCAACCCAAACCATGAAAAAGGACACATTAATGAAACGGAAATAATTTTATTATACATATAAAAAGTATTGGATGCATGTATAATCAGGTAATGTACACGGCCAATCAACGAGTCGAACAACCAATCAGGATTCTTGTACAAAACACAGAAGGCACTTACATACAGATCCGAAGAGACCTCGTCCTTTTATTAACCTGTATACAAAAAGGCACCAACAGCATAATATAGTGTAATGTCACAGATTACAGATAATCTCAAACCAGAAATCATCACAAAATCATGCTCGTCTTAAGTCACACATCATCGTTTTATAGCCAACATGATAATCCTATGCAATTCCTCCATTTAAAATCAAGTCTACTAACGTGGAAAATACTGTAAAAAATTCACAAAACCAAAGCAAAATCCACTATTGAGGATTTTCACTAAATTAGTGCTAACGTGCGATCAAGGCGCTTTTCTCTACCTACAATATTTAATGTCGGGGACTTTAAAAGAACAGCTTAAAATCCCTTTGATATTCACCGCACCGAAATGAAAATTTAGCTCCTGTACACCAGCATATGGGGTCACAGAGGAAGCAGATTTAAACATCTGCCCCACTGCCACAACACCCCATAAAACCGCTCACGGCATTTAACGATGTTGCTGATATATTGGCGCATTGGGTTTAACCTTGGCACTTCTGCCCCCCACTCCTCGATCACTGGAAGACGAGTGATTTCCCCCTCTGGAATGCTGGAATCAGCCCTGGCAGGAGTCCTGAGGTTGTTTGTTTACTGCAAGCGGCTCCGTATCACCGTGGCAGCAGGGCAGCTCGCTGGCTAGGGGGGCGTGTCCCCAAGTCCGGGTGACATAGGGGCCAGGCCTTATCTCCATAGCCCACAGCCGCTTTGGGGCTCTGAAGAGGGCCGCTGGCAGACTTGGAAAAACATAACAGGCCCTTGCCCTTTATAGTAATGAGGGCATTGTCAATCATCCTTTCTCCACCTCCTTGGCAGCACGGGGTGTTCCGGTGATCGTCAGCTATAAGTCATAGCCTCATTGAAATGGGTGGCTTAAAAACTGCCTCATTTACATAATTACACGTCCTACCGCTGCCTAACTGTGATTTACAATAATTCGGCTATAAATTGGCAGGGGCTGAAGAGAGAGATCAACAGGTAGAGAGGGTTGATTGCACCCATTTCTGGGAAGGTTCTGGTTGATAAAATACTTCCAGGGTCAGGAACAATGTTTTCATTCATTCAGACGTGACCTGAAATTCAGGCCTTTGGGTTCCGTAATGCTAATAAATCTGAGGGCAGTAAAAGACATGTGTAACCAAATGTAAATAAATGCAGCCCCACACGCCATTAAGACATTTTGTTGGAATGCCTCATGGTCAACAAAAGCAGAAACAAAAAGTTTCCTTGGTGGTGGCGAGCCAGAAAATACTTTTAGGGAATAAGAGCAGCAAGTTGCTGATCTGAGCAAACTAAGTTTAGGAAATAAGAGCAGTAAGTTGCTAATCATGATAAACTGACTGTGTAAAGTTAACTAACTAACTAACTAACTAACTAACTCCCATCAGTATCACGGCCGTAAATCCTGGACCATCGCTCAGCTGAAGTCTCGGTTGGTCAGAATGAGAGGAGCCACCAGGGTCCACAGGTAGAGCGCCAGGCCCAGCCAGCTGGAGCTGATCTTCACCCAGACTGCCCGCATGGTGCTCAGCATGGCCTGGGAGGCAGTGTTCGGTCTGCAGGGGAGATGGGTGGACCAAGTCACATATCAAGTTGGACACTCACTGGTACCAGTTGGTGAGGGTCTTACTTCCATCAATGTCACTACAGTTACTAGGGCAACTAAGTCACATCACAAGTTGGACACTCACTGGTACCAGTTGGTGAGGGTCATCATGATGTAGAGAGAGGCCAGGCACAGTGAGAAGTGGAAGAAGGAGTAGCTATAGGAGACGCTGTCCTCCTCGTTGTCCACGGCGCGTCGCAGCCCGCTCTCCTCATTTTCCACAGCTGCACCGCTGCTCTCCTCGGTCTGCATCAGCTTGTTCACCTGGTTGTTGTTGGAGGAGCGGATGCTATTGGAGGGAGAGACTTCCTGCTTATAAAGGACTTCACACAGGAAACTGACCAATCGCTTTGTGGAGAGTACTTTGGGAATTAGGTTTAAACGGTTCTCAAGGTCAGTGTCGCTCACTCAGCACCTGGTAATACAGTCTATTAATCCAATGGAATTAAAAAACACAAACGACAGAATAAATCTGTATGTTACTGCGACAACATCCCTAAAGCATGGGGCAGGACCTGTGAAGGGGCGTACCTGGCATAAAGGGTGCAGAAGAGAAAAATGACCAATCCAATGACGCCCTGGGCATCCCACCACTGCACCTGGCCTGGGGCGCTAGTGGAGCTGGGACTACCGGTGGTGTTGGAGACCAAACTCAGCAGGCTGGGGTTACAGTAACGGTCTGAGGGAGAGAAACAACCTGCTAAGGGACAGCGGAGGCATATATGTGTGGGACATACAAGACCGTAACATGGAGCAGAACAGATCTACTCTAATCACATGAGGCATATATAGCCACTGTATCAGTGGGCCTGGGGAGTCGAGTTCGACAGAGCTGGGAGGTATGGGAACCCGACGACCTCCGCGACCGACTGAGTAACAGGGAAAAATCAAGGCTACAGGAGTGGGCCACAGAGGAGACTAAGCCCTGAACTCACCAGTGCACCCTCACCGCTGCTGCCGTTAAACAACCAGAAGCACATGTTACACTATGGAAAAACAACGCCTCCATCTCCGCATGTCACCAATCTGAATGGAAAGCCTGGTCTGGAGGCGAGACTTACTGGGGTTGTTGGTCATGGCGGACCAGGTCACATACATGGTGTAGAGACTGATGAGAGAGGCTTGGAGGAGGCCAGACTGAGGCTGCACTTCCTGTGGGGGCGGGCACGCATGCACACAGACACAGATACACATGCACACAGACAAGCAGACAGACATGAGCACAGACACAAACGCACATACAGAAAAGCACACACACAGACACAGGTGCACAAATTGAGTTAGACAGAAATATAGAACTAGTTTTCCTTCACCACAGAATTCACATACTATTCTTTACGTTGGGGACGTTCCACTGCCCAAATATAAACAGGACTTCACTGAACTGGATCCAAATGTGGTTAAAGACGGCTAGATTTCTGCTACACCATTAAACAAAACTGCAGCAAGCGTCCGCTTCTGAGTGGCATACCTGAACTTTGGGCAGGATGGCGATGACGGAGACGACCAGGCAGAGGATGAGGTTGACGCTGATGAAGACCTTGTGCTCGGTGCAGCCGTCAGGCTGGGTGTAGTAGACATAGAAAAGCACCACAGCAGCAAAGGCCACGGCGTAGTGAAGGAAGGTGAAGGAGAGGAGTCCTGCAGGGGGGAGGGGGGTAACCCTTCAGATCACACCCATCAACCAATAGTTGGTACAGACAGCTGAGTACAGACCACTCAGTGGTACGGACAGCTGAGTACCGACCGATAGCTGGCACGGACAGCTGGGTACATCGCATTTTCCGCCTTTTTTAAACCATGAAATTGAGACACAAATCTTCTTACAAGATAACACTGTGCTGTTGAAAAGCCACAGTTCAGAAGCCTCCAGATGCAACTGTCACGTGCATGACGTGGATTTAGGATTTTGTCACGTGCATGACGTTGCGCACAAAAACATAGGGCGATTCCATTAAAGCCTGGTAAACAATGTCTGTTTAACTTAGCAGCGGTACGCCGTAGATTACGTTCTGTTAGTTCAGCTGTAAACTGTGGCTTTACTTAACCCCTGCACGGGTGTCAATGTTGACAATATAACAGACTTCCAATTTCAGTTAAATATTAGATGTGCTGCAATATCAGTGACATGGATGTGTGCTGAAATGCTCAGCTTGAACTAAAGAAGAACCCCAAACATTGTTGATTTTAAATGATTTCGGTATTGTTTATTTATTATCATGTTATATTTTATAAAAATGTCTTTAACCGAATCCTAAATATATGAATTTGGTGTTATATTTAAAAAAAATTATGTTTATATATAAATATACCATATTTATAAAAAATAAAAAAAGTAGAAACTGCCCCAAAAATAACAAGAGAACATCAATAAAAAAAACTGGCCTCAACCAACTTTCCTCAAGAGATTGGTCACGATTAACAACTGTAAGGTTTACACCATTAGAAGTAGAAGGCAGAAGCAGAAGGTTTACAATCTACTTTCTTTACTATTAGATGTACGTTCCTCATGCAGTCTGACACTTCCTGCCCACACCGTGGGCCGCATGGCTGCAGCGCTAGTGTTGTGAACATTACACGAGTGTTGACGAAAGGCTACCTGCAAACCAGCATTTACGGTTGCCCTCTTCTGCGTTCTCCAGCCAGGTCTGGTTCCACGTGTGGGCAAAGTCGACGAGGAGGATGAGCTGGATGATGATGAAGAAGAAGGAACCCACCATGCCGAAGTAGAACCACACTGTTTGCGGGGAGAAGCCACAGAGAATTTGTTACAGCAGCGCAAACACACAAACCTGGTTTTCTTATTCAACCCATGCCACTCGTTACGCAGATTCAGTGATGTGGTGAGAACCAGCATCACAAAACACAAGCACGATTCAGGGGAGGCCAAAGACTGCTCCTGCCAACGCCATGTGTGTTGAATCTCATCTGTACCGAGGTCCAAGAGCTACCAGGTGATGGATATTCAGTGTGACTGGTGACAGCTGAACGGTCGTAATGTTTGTCCGTAAGAATTTTACCCTGCTCTACTGGAAGCAAGACCCCGTCTTACCTGCCCCGGTTTCTTTCCACATTTTACTTCCTTAAAATATATATGTTTTAATACTGCTCTCTCTGCTTTTTTTCTTCTCTGTTCGACAGAAAGCAGCAGGTTTTATTACCTCACAGCTGACCTGAGATTCCCACAGCAATATAAAACAATATAAAAACATACATGTAAAAAACATTGTTACATGTCACATGTTTAATACCTTCTGGGCGCCAGGGCATTCCGAAACATAATCACTTCTC
This sequence comes from Hiodon tergisus, assembly GCA_025775045.1. NCBI lineage: Eukaryota > Metazoa > Chordata > Actinopteri > Hiodontiformes > Hiodontidae > Hiodon > Hiodon tergisus. The sequence continues at coordinate 5,750 of JAOVYW010004472.1, read as the reverse complement.
TGGCTTAAGACAACCATGGCAGAATGGGCACAGAACTCAATTTTAAACTCTCATTTCTTTACTTAGAGACTAAACTTAGCACTATGCTGGCTATTGGGGGTTGTTGGAACAGAACTGCTCACTAGAGGTTCGTTACCCTTTCTCCCCACATACAGGACCGGTGTTTAACCCAGACGACACTTTTCTGTTGTCACCAGTTACCTGATTTTACATCACTGTCAGGTTTTTTATTATGACTTGCCCAATGCGCATCATCTTTGTACCACAGATTTACCTGCGGCCTCAACGAGGGCGCAATACATTTACTGCCTAATCCATCTCACGAGTCACTCCCAGGGTCGTTTCAGGAGTGATGGCGCACTCTGGAGTGTGGTGGCAACATTACACCAAGAATGTTAGCTCCCAGACCCTCCCCTCATGAGCCAAGGAAGGGCCAGAGGCGGGATTTCCAGGTTGTAAGCTGTCATGTGAAGACTTCGTAGTAAGGAGAACTGCTCACTTCTATATTCCCTTCCCTCAGAGCTTTGGGAAAATGCATAACGAGATGGCTTTTACACATATGTTGTGTAAAAAGTAACCGCGACATTGCCGCTCCGTCGGCAGAAAGGTGTTAATGATGCCAGCACACTCCTTTCAGACCAGAAAGGCGACAGCTTGGGAACGAGAAGCAGTCAAAAAGCCTGGAGAAAAAAGAGCTTGAAGTACCTTATTAAAAAGCACTGGTAGACAGCTATGCAAAATTATGTCCTTTAATGGCATGAACAGTCCATAAAGGTCTCGCTTAGTGACTGGTAAATAATGTAAGGCCACGATGAGTCAAAGCTTCATTGTGATGGCAAACTTCACAGAAACACCAACTGTGGCCACCAATTACAGAATGCATATAAATACAGACACACTCTGCCTCCCTTGCATGAAAGCTTGAGGGCAAGTCTCATACCAGTATCGAAGGTGCTGTCAGGAATAAAGAAGGCGCCCACCGTGATGCCGACCAGTATCAGAAATTTAAAGAACCAGAACCTGAAAAAAACAAAACAATACAAAACAGCACAGCAAGTTTCAGAACCCTAGCGTACGTTGACTGGATCACAGCCCACTGGCCCGTTCCGTTAGCAGTGTACCGACCCGTTCTGGATGGCGGCGCGGGGGTCCTTGCTGCTGCGCACACGTATCATGATGACGGAGAAGAGGAAGAAGAAGCATGTCATGGCGAAGCACATGCGGTACACCGAGCGGTAGCCCACCATGATGTCGCAGTTGACCTGGTTCTCCAGGCCTGGGATGGAGCTGCCGCCCTGGCAGAAGCCTGGGATCTACAAGGCCGCAGTGACACACACACACACACACGCACACGCACACGCACACGCACACGCACACGCACACGCACACACACACACACACACACACACACACGGACAGACACCCACACAGAAAGACACACATTAAGTACTCAACGTCTCTAACAGATACCTTCTGTATAAAATTGTGTGTGTGCGCGTGTGTCACACAGAATGCCCTGCACAATACTGTGTGCCAGCGAGGACCCACTACCTGTGTGTGTCAGTGTGTGCGCGTCTGTGTGTGTGCGTGTGCGCACCACTGAGAGGATCCACTACCTTTTTTAGCTGCTCCTCCATACCCGGCAGAATCATGATGACGGACACCATGGTACCTAGGAGGAGGAAGAAGGAGAAGACCAGCCGGGTGACCGTGGAGTTGTTGGAAGAGGGGCAGCAGCCACACAGGAGGCAGGGGGCCGAGCCGCACAGGCAGGAGGCCTTTTGGGAGAAAGAGAAAGAGAGTGAGAGAGAGAGAGAGCGCTTGTTAGGTGGGGGGAGAAATGAGAGCGACAGAGAGACTCGGCTTGTAGCCATTCTCTTCGGAGCATACAATGTAGAACATGTCCCATGTCTTTCAGAGAGAGATGAAATGAGATTTGGTCAAGCATGAAAGATGTCGCAATTATTTGGTGTTGCCCTGGTGTTGCAAAAACAACTTTAAATTAAAAAAACAGCACACGTGCCACTTGTCATTCTAAATGGTCCAATAACTACAACAGAACTCCAAACCCATAAGAAATACGGAAAATTATTAGGAAATATGAAATATTCGGAACATCAAGACGTTGTCGATCATATCGCTAATACATCAAACCAGTGTACGACCGGACAGTATTACGGGTCTCTAAAAATGACACTGAGGACTGTTCAGTTTAATCAATTAGATATAATGTTACAGGAGAGTTCAGACAACGTTATGCGACGATTAACCAGCTAGTGGAGTGACATTAAGAAGCAAACATCTGAATAACTACCATGCCAGTTTGTTTACATAACTTATGTCAAGATCAAATGATGGTTAACGAGCACTTCCGAGAAAGCATTTTAGAATATCAACAAAAACGGGAATCATTTAAATAAGAAATAATTAACTAAAACACTCGTTTACTGTAAAACGTTAACGTTAACCTTCACGCAATGTTTATCTTTGAAACCGAATAGCTAACGGCTAGCTAAAGGGTGGTGGTTAACCAGGCTCGATACACCGCATACAGATACGAATCCTTAAGTGTTATAAACAACAATTTTTAAATGATTATTTTAATTAGAAATTAAATAATGACGCCACACTTTTCCACGACGATCCTGGTAACGAACGAGACGAAAATAGACATATAACTTACGCAGCTGGCCAATGAACATAATGCCAGACAAGCACCCATCTTCTTATTTATGAAAGATTAAGTAATATAAACCAAAACAACATGAAACAAGGTAGCTATATAACAGTATATACAGTAGAGCCAAGCGTAGCGAGGCTCTTTTTCGAGACCCGGAAGTTACTTCATACAGTTGACCGATTCACATTGGCCTGCGTCTTCCTGTAAAGTTACGCCTGTTATTTCCTTATTTACGAGTGACATCGTAATTACAAGCACATTATGAGTCACACAAGCAAAAAATAAAATTCAAATAATGTACCTTTTACTAAATTAGTAAAATTAATTACTTTTTATAACCGATTACATTTACCGCATTGGATATTTTTTTCCAGGCTAGAAAAAATAATGTGAATAAGTGAAATGTGCAACACCCAGCCACATGTATAAGAAATTTTCATGTTCTCTGATAGGAGTCCATTCATAAATCCATAATATAACGCAAAGGTCTAAAAGACTCGTTCTAAATATGCATGTGAAATGCAGCACATGTGCAGCACACAACTTTGCTCTGAATTCAAAGATTTATATATGACATAAAACCAAAGCACAGTATGGACTGGGCCACACCACTTCAGCTGTCATGAATGGTGGTAACTGCATCCTGTTGGGGGCTTGTCAGGACTGCAGGGGAAACTGAGAGGATGGTGCAAAGTGACTTCTAGAGAAATACCTGCTTGAGTCAGCCAACAATCTATAACTAGAGATATAGAGGAACACTCTAGCAAGAAAATGAGACCCGGAGCATCAGGCCAAAGCCTTTGGAGCCCATTGGAGTGATTTGACCGGAGAGCAAATATTCTTGAGTTGCCCCATCAGACTCGAATCCAACAGAAAACATATTGTGAGGCTTGGAGATTGCAGTCCACCCCCAATGAATGTGACATTATTGGCAGAGAGTGAACACTTCTTTTTGGAACAGAGTATGCCAAATTACACACCAAATCAAGATGTCACAACTGCAAAATTTGAATAATGAAACAGAATCCCCAAATAGACTTGATTGTTATGGAGCTATAAAAAAAGATCATTCCCCAGGCAGATATCTCTTTACTGTCTGACAGATCCTAAACATGTACAGACTCCGTGACCACAACCTAGTAATGGAGACAGGCTGATGCGGGCAGACCTGGCTGCCCAGGGAAAATAGGCTCTGTGGTCACAGCCAGAGACAGGAGAGATGGAGACAGAGATGCACTTCCCCCTTAAATGTGCTTAATACTCCCAAATAAGGGGCAATTACTTTAAAATGTTCACAACTATTCTCCTAGATTCCATAAGAACTATAGTACGGCTAAGAGAGGGACCAACAGCTAATGTTAGCACCCCAGTATGGAGTGAGGCACAATTAGCCTCTGTACAGACAAGTACTGTTGTACTCATTGATAATTTAAATTAGAAAGTGTTAATGGTATAACGTGCCTTTGCTATAATTTTATGTTCCGTTTTTATCTATCAGCTTTTATCCATGTCATTTATGTAGATGCGTATTTTAATTGATTTTACTTATTTATATTGATATTTACTTTATCATTCATGTAGAAAAAGGTAGACCGGAGCTTTTCAGAAGTCTTAAGTGAAACTACAGGGTATTTAAAATGATGTTAATGCCAGAGGAGGTTTGGACTTTTACACACTATGCGCCTCAGCACTCTGCGTCCCTGCTCTGTAACTTTATGTGGTCTACCACTTTGTGGCTGAGTAGCTGTGGAATTTTATGAACTGACTTGCTGGAACAGTGGCATCCTATTATAGTACCACGCTCAAATTCAGTGAGCGCTTTAGAATGACCAATTCTTTCACAAATGCGTGGCTAGGTGCTTGATTTTTTACACCTGTGGCAATGGAACTGAATAAAACACCTGAATTCAATGATTAAGAGGTATGGCCCAATACTTTTCTCCATATAGTGTATATATATTATAGAATTTGCGGAATGCTACTACCCTTCAGGGTTCGGACAGAGAGTCTGACACTGATTTTTACAGGAAGTAATGCTCTTTATTACACACATGCACTTACGCCCACCTTAACAGAGGCAGATCTGGCAGTGGAAAGAACTGCAAACACAGAGGAAAACATCGTAGGCCATCAAACAGACGAACTAATCAGTCCACGGTGGGGAAGCTTTTAACACACTATTAACACTAGTTACAGTTCGGAGGCTAGGCTTCCCAACAGCCCCCTCGGGGATGGCCGAACGCCATTGGCGGGGGAGGCACGGCCTCCCATCCCTGTTACAATATATATTCGTAAGAGGCATTTCAAAAGCAACAGTTCTTACTAACCCCAGTCACCCAAGCCACCCAAATTTTGCATTTCTCGGTTTGCTTAACACTCTTTACGACTTAGCAGAGTCAGAATGCACTGCTCCATTGTTGAATTCCACTAAGACCAACACCATCAGACGACTGCTCCTTACAACATGTTTTCTGTAACTTAAAACAACGCATCTGATTAATTCAAGGAAAGGGTAAGTATCAGTATCAATTATCTTCCAGAATAAGCTCCTGGATCCCAACCAGTCTGGCTTCAAGACTTGTCACTCCACTGAGACCGGCCTTCTCCGTGCTCTAAGATTTATCATCTCCACTGGCCGAAGCTGCATATAATTTTCAGGCCTCTGTTCGACCCCAGATTCCATCAACAGACGTCTTTTGTTTTTTTTAGATACAAATTTTTTTTATTCGTGCATTACAGATATTTTTACCTGAATATGTGCATTCCGAATATGCCATTGTAGGCGACTTGGTGTTCGTCACTACTCTTGTGTTCAACAAATAGGAACATCTCTCTTGTAAAGATGATCTGTATTGAATACAAAAAGCAGCTCTGTGGGAATTCAAAGGACCAAATTTAAAGCATGCATTTTGACACTTTTGGCTAACACCAAACTCCCATCATTGGGGTATATAAACCCCATTGCTGGTGTAGATCCTAGGGCAGAATGTCGTTAATATTGTAGCGGGGATGGCTATGTGCGTTTCTTCCCCCAACCAATGGGTGTTAGCCATTCCCGCGGGGGCTGCCG
>JAOVYW010004469.1:16680-40423 GCA_025775045.1 Hiodon tergisus | reverse complement strand
AAAAAAATAAAAAAATAAAAAAATAAAAAACAATTCCTTCCAAGGACTGGCCTACTGAAATTCTACTTGACTAGATGTCAAACACCTTTCCTGTCAAGCGTACACCATGCCATAATGCTCCAGTATTCAGCACTGCCCTGTGGACACAAGGTGATGAAATGCAATCTCTCAACCCCGACAAAGTTCTTCATAATTCAAAACACAACCAGTGGCAAACCGTAACATAAAGACTCAAAATAACTTATGGGCCTGTACTCTGGCCTTTACTTCGACCATTTCTCGTTAGCAACAGATCATACCTCTTTTTCCCCGTTTATTTTCTGCTATTTACCTACTCTCACAGCATACCTATTCTGATCTTGTATTTTTTTTCCCATTCACTTGGAAAGAAATGTATTCTATAAAAGGCTTATGGCAGGTCATGGATGGGAGACAACTCTCCATAACCAAAATCTTCCTTCAAATTGTATATTTTCAGATGGAGATTCTATGCAACATGTTTGTCAAATCGATGTATGCGTTAAAAAAAACGTCCAAATTCTATGTGACCGACAATGACTAGAGCTGTCCAGCAATAAACTGTAAGCAAACACAAAATCCACAAAAAAACAGCGTAGTCATAAAGAGATGCATTGGTCTACAAATCCCTTAAAACTTAAGTGTGCATGGAGCGCTTACAATAAAACAAATACGCGTATTTCCTTTATTCCCTTAACAACTAGGTTGAGTACCATAGCATGTTTAACATCAAAAAAAGTTATATATTCTGCAGAAGTAATAACAAAACCAGTTTTATTAAGAGATTACAACTTTGAACGTTGATTAAATGTCAACTGGAGAAAGTTGTCCTTACTAGAAGGCTCTGAAACTAATACATCAGTCTGTCATTTGGAAATCACATTATATAAAATGGTTTTAGAGAATACCAGAAAAGCACAGCTCAGCAGCTTTTTATTATCCAAACGGTATGAGGACGGGATGTGTGATGGTGCATTACTGTTGCTGAACGACATGACTACTATCTGTAGATGACGCCAGTATTCATATGCAAGACCGTGCAAGTGGGAAACGAAAGCCACTCCAAACAGCTTGTGGTGTTTATCTCCAGGCAAAAGTTTGTTGTGGTCAGCGTGAGAAATAATTTTAAACACGTGTCAACTGAGGGCACCCATTTTTTACCCTGATAGACTTTGATTTGAAATGCTTTAATGGCACCTCATTGCCGCAAATGGACAACAAACAATGCTACAAACGTCTATGGATATTTCTGGGTTGTCTTTGAATGAGCAAAAACATTAAGGGTAAACGTATTGCATTCTTAATTCCCTTATTTTAATGTCTTTCCTCAGTTTACTAAACTAAGTAAATCTACTTCTTATACATAAAATTGTATGCTGAAAATATTTGTCACTTATGAAAACAATTTATTATGCAGCAATGAAATTTCACCCTTTCAGATCACAGTTCATCAATTTGTTGTTGCACAGGTTTCAGGACTAAGTAGTCAAACATGCAAAACCATCCATAACCTGACAATTTAGCTACATTTGTGAATTTAAGTGGCTAATTAATGTATACTGTGACTATTTGTCTTGCGACTAAATGGGGATAAGTAACTTTGAACAAGGGGATGTTTTTCTTAACATAAAAATAAACTATTTTGTAGGGCATTAAACCGGAATAGAAATGTACCACCTATAGGCCGCTAAATTAAAGCAGAGGATTCCTTAATTTCATTTTTCAAATGAAACAATGTAATTCTTAATTACGTACTGACTGCCCGCTGTTCACATCCGGACCTTTGTGAGTCTGGATCTTCAGTGCTAATCGACAAGAAAAACAAAAGACAGAACTTCAAGGGTTGAAGATGATTAGTGTCTTCATACTCAGCTATGTTTGAAAAACATTTCTTCCTCTATCCAAGACACATCCATCCCATTAGAATGCGTATTTTAATAATCTGTCTTTTGTATAAGTGGCAAACTAATAGTCTAATTACGCTACATTAGCAGATGGCTTGATTTCTACGTAACATTTTAAATACGAAAGAAAGAGACAACATTCCCCAAGCTCTTTTGATGGTCTGATCGTTTCAAGTGGGCTTTGGTGATTTTAAATAAATAGATAGCAAGACTGATTTTTATGGCTCATGCTTCGGTTAGTTTCTCATTCATTTTTGTACTCAAGGCCTCTTTGTTCATATGCATGGAACTGTTCTAACGATCTGAGCAACAACAAATTCAACTGTTCAAGCAAAGGGGAGGATTGGACAGTGCACTCAGTACAGTAAACAAACATTTTAAACCCAAAAAGGCAATGGCACCAGCTTGTACCCATGATGTTTGTAAACTGCGTTTAATTTTATTACTAAACCCAAAAGTGCAAATTGCAGGTTATGTCCCATTTCAGTAGTGCTTTTCCTGCAAGTAATCTTTCATTCTGTTTGGTAAAGGCAGTTTCTGAATTAGGTCTATCCGCGTGTACTGGCGAATGACAAACCGGCACAGGTACTGTAGAGAACGCACTTGCATAAATCGAGAAACGGTATTTGTCAGTCTAACAGGGTAGGTCACGGATCCAGGCAAGCGAGATCTCGAGTAGCAAAATGCTCCATTTTCGGAATCCTTAATAGAACGCTCAATGAGGTCTACTATAGAAGTGTGACCCTCCACGTCAGGCTGTTCATAAAAACTAAAACTGCCGTTTGAGTGTTCAATCCTGGTGTGGAGTGTCTTACCCTGCGAACGAAAGCTCAGACTCAAGAGATATCGATCGTCCGAGCTGTCTCGCACCAAGAAAGAACCGTCCGGAAGATCTGCAAGTTTTTCCTCGGCCTCCCAGCGGGTTATAGGGCCCCAATACCAACCCTGCTTGGCAAGTTTTTTCAGCTCCTCTGTGAGACTGGTTACAACAACAGACCCGCTGTTCCGCACGGAATGGTAGACCCTGGAGACACCCGGAGCAGAACTGGGGTCAAAATTCAGATGGTGCCTTACCCTCTCAGCAACTTGTGCATCAGCACCACTTAATCTTGTAAAAAATCTTTGAATCTGATTGGTGGGGAGTAGAGGTAGTAAAGGCGAAAGAGGTTGAGCGTCCATTCTAGCACTCTGAAGCACTACACCCGTGGAGCCAACCAGTCCGTTCACCGAGGGTTCCATGAAGACGTCTGGCGAAAGAACCATGTCACTGTTAATCTGTCCCTCATCCACATGAGAAGAACCCCTTTCCACCTGTGAGGCCACTTCCATGGGAGCGGAGCTGTCCAAAAAAAAAGCATGAGATCCTTCAATTGGATAAATTCCCTCATCTAAAGGCATTGTGTACTGTATATAGTCCTGAGATGCAAGTCCAATGACAGGCACATTGTCGACATGTAAATGTAAGTTTTCGCTCTGGTGAGCAGTGTTTTTCAAATCCTCGCCTGAATTTTGGAAAACCCCATCCATCTGGTGGCCAAGGAATTCCTTCTGAACACCATTGAGGGCCGGGCTAGGACTGGGCGAGTGAACCAAGGCCTTCACATTCACTTCCACCTTAATGCAGGTGTCCTCGGAGTTGGCCGGCCGAAGGGGCCACGGAGTGGAGCTGTAACGGTGGCTACAAAGGGACGTGGACCTCAGGGCACGCGGGGCTTTCACCTCGTTGAAGCTTATTGGTGCAGAATTACAAGAAAACGTATCTTCATCCACAGATCCGACTGAGGGAGAAGCACCTTTGACTTTCGGTTTTTGCTTGGCTGACAATCTCCTTTTTAGAGTTCCAATCAGACTCTCACTCTTCGACCGGTTTTTGCGTCCCGTCTCTTCTTGGCCATCAAGATCGATCCTTGAAAGCTCTTTGTTGTAGGAACCTCCAAATAGAGAATCATCTTTTGCAAAGTCAGCAGCCAGATGGGGCTGGACCACAATAAACTCCCCTTCCTCTTTGCTTTTATTCACGTTAAAAGATTTCCTGATTTTCTTAAGACTTATTTTCTTCATTCTGAGAGGCCCTCTCAATCAAGAGAAAAGGGTGAAGCTCACTTCTGTTGAAAACCTGCTATCCGAAGCTACCTCTCTCAGCGTTATCCACAGTTTGTCATGCAAGGGCTACTACACCACCTGGAAGAAAGTTAAAAGATTTAAGTTAATGTCCCTGGATAATTTCAGTTAATTGAAATCTGCATCCAATAAACTAAAAAAATTATGTAAATCAAAAACAATGACAAATAAGAGATATCATTTACTGACAAACTAGGCACAATATCTTAAATTTTTTATTTTTTTTAAATTACAAAGCTTATAAAATAATTATTTTAGCTCTGCCTCAAACCATCCCATCTGTCCATCCCATAAACTTTATCAGGAAGTTCAAAGTGTGTCGTGAACAAGGTTTAGGTTTTACACACACTGTTGTGCCAAGACCAAAATCCATTGCTCTACTTTCCAAATTATTCTATATAACTATATTTAATATAATAATTGTGGCTTAATATAATTTAGGATTACAGTTTAATTTGTTGAACAGCTGTACAGTATTGATACCAAAAACGTGACAAGTTTTTTTTAAGTTAATTAAAAGAAAACAAGATTAAAATCAGGTTAATAACGAGAGGTAAACTCTGTAGTTGAGAAGTCGAATCTAACTTCAGCATGCACATAAAATTCCTCAAGATCTTTATAGAGCTGGCTGCATTCTTTCGAAGCCAGGAAATGCGGAGAAAGGACAAAGAAGCGTAATACGCTCCTTCTCAACCAATTGCTGGATTGACAGCTACCAGACAATTGTGGCTGCAACCATCGCATTGCTTTCTTTTTCGGTAATTTCATTTAGGAGATTTCTGTTTTTGTAACAATCACGATTACTGTAATGACCAACAACACAACGCCTCAACTATTGCCAAATCAGGGAGAGCGTCAAACTAATTTACATTTTTAAACTTCAAAAATTCGCTACATTATTTTTCATTAAAACTGTGTCTCGCAGCTGGGCACTGGCTACTTTAATACAAACGAAACAAACTATTTGGCAACACTAAATAATCGATGCGTTTGTTCCAAGGATGGGGCCTATGAAACATTGAGTTTATAAAACGTAATGAGAGTAGATACCCGGGTATAAAAATAAGATTTAGGTTTCAGAATTCCAACTAAATTATAGCATCAGTATCCAACAATATGTACGTCAACAGATTACCAAAAACATTTAAAACTACGCGTCATGCAATGCAGGTTTAGCTTGTTGCAAACAAAAAGACAGTGCAACCATTGGCTACAACAAAATAGCCCCTAGCTTGAAAGTTATTTAAACTAACCACTTAATTAAACCAACTAAACAGTAAAACACCTATGATAAAGCGCACAAGCCCGTAATACGGCTCAGTGCTGTTAATTGTAATACTTTGCTTCCCGGTTGGGGGAAAAAAAACAAGACTTCAATGTTTCTTTGTTCTTTCTTTCGAGCCATACCTAACGGAATAATTTGTTTGAAGGTACTTACTCATCGTCATCTGCAGGCGCACTGCTTCAAAGATTTGTATATTCGATTTCATTAAAATATTACGAAAGATTTAGCCAGCTAACTGTCCTTCTTATTCACTCCCCACGGAGGAATTAGCTGGCTAACTACCCTTCATATTCGTTCCCATGGAGTGATTAGCTAGCTAGCTAACTTGAGGCCCCATACGCAATACGCTTTCAGAAGCGACTCTCTCGAAACAATTCCAATCAAATAACTTGGTAGTAATCAGATTTTTGATTGGTTAAAACCTGTAAGCCCCCAATAACATCTATTTCGACGTCTGTACTACACAGTTTAATTTATTTTTACTTTTCATTCGCCTTTGCCTTTCTCCGTATTATTATGCCTGTTGCATTATGGGAGATGAGACAGTGAGGTGGAACAAATCTTACGTTATTAACATTTCTGAAATAACAAAGGGAAGTAGGCTATTGCATACACAAAAGAAAGCTACTTAATTGCATTAATTGTGTATTGACTGGTTGATATATTCCTGTACGTATGTAGGCTACGTCCTTACGTTTAAGATATAAAATAGAAAAATATTATTTGGACAACATAGAACTATTGGGTCGACGTACAGTGACATTTATTTTTAAAATAACCGATTTCGATGCCAAAAGTTATTGTTGAATTCTGGCCAGGTATTTTTTTTATGGAATTAGTTCTAGGGGTTAACCGTACCTGCTTGAAATCAGCTCACTGGTCATTCATTGAAATGCTCTTAAAAGATACTGGTTTCTCCCTTTATTAGAAGTTTACACTGAAGTATGACTTGTCAAAGCAAAATGTGTGCAAAACTCAAGTGGTTAATATATTTAATAATTGCAGTTCATAAAAATAAATAGCTGTGTATTATGCCTTTCATAATATACTAAGATTTCTGCTAAAATTCCTGAGATCCTTGTCCATGTGATTTGTGAAATCTCAGGATTTCCTTGTCCTGCGATTTGGCCATTTTCTAATGAGTTTTTTAATACTTTTTTTAAAAGGTAAATTATATAATTGTAAGCCAAGGACAATGTCTTCAGTATTTAAATGAACATTTTTTCCAGGATTATAGTTTCACCTAATTCCACCTGTATTTTCTACTGAGCTTTTTAATGTTATGTTCTAACGGATAAAATTAATGAGGGAGTTGAAAGACCAGTAAGACAGCTCAACTGCCCTAAGAACTTTGTTTCTGCACCAGAACAAACTGATTATGTGTGCCGACCTTTCTTTTTTATTCACTTGCTACCAAAACTACTGAGGCCTGAGCCCTCAACACAAAGTTTAGATGTGGACATTATACAGAATGTGCATTCTCTCTCAACTGAGGTTTTAAAGGGGTTATAAGAAATCAGTTACATTTAGACTGACCCTTTCTCTCAGTACAGGTGCCCATTTCCCTCAGTATAGAAGAATCAGGTCGGCTGGGCCTGTTTGAACTCAGTGTGTCAAAATTATTGTGGCCAAGGCACTAACTGAGAAATCCAGGATCCCTCCAGGACTGTGTTGGAGGGCCACTTCCCCTCCAGGATTGCATTGGAGGAAGCCAAGGGCAACGGAGAGTGAGGGAGAGATATTATTCAGAAAAGAGGGAGTGGGATCACACCATCTTTTCCCCACCTCTCTTCACAAAGCATCAATACCTGTAGCTATTTTTTGTTTGAGGAGAACCTGAGAACAGTGAACTTGTTAATACATACATGATAATTTTGAGTTTTTTTTTTTTTTTGATAGCGTAAACTTTGTTTTGGTTCATTTTATTTGTTTTGGATGATTTAAAATGTTTCTTTTTATGTGTTAAATTCATACAATATAATTTAGACAATGAAAATTTGACAAGCAGGGATTTTCACTCTTTCGAGATTTATTATTGAACATTGGATGTATTATTAACCTGTTGTTCTAGGAAGTGTGGGACATGACTGTGATGTATTGTTTTTCTTTAAAAAATTAAGATATTTTGCAATGTTGTCTTTCACATGGCACATAATGTGGTACTTAACTGCCAAATTCCAAATTGAATGTTATGCGATATGTAATCCACCAGTTTAAGCAGGAATGAATTTGTGTCAATAACAGCAGACTAAAGAGTTTTCAAAATGTTCATATTTTAATAAGTCCCACCCTCAATATTTGTGATCTGTTTAATACTACTTTTCACATTCAACAATTTGGAGAAAGCTAAACTCAGTTCAATAAATAAAAAATATTTTGGCCACTGTATCATTTGATCTACATGACTTAAAGCCGCTGGCGCGTGGCGAAACAGATCAGCAATTGCTTCCTAAACTCATTATTTGGAATATAAAGCTGGTCAAAGTTTAAATCGGAATCTCTTTTTAGCCATTAAGGTGTTTCTGAAGAATCTAATATGCTAATATTAAGGTCAATTACACAGTGCAGGAAAGAATGTTTTATTATACTGGCCCACAAAATTAAAAAATATAAAAGATGCAAAAAGAAGCTCTAATTTGTATGCCAAAAGCCTATATCAGGCAATTTTTTTCAGCCTGTTTTTCAAGCAAGTAAGCTCTGGATAAATTAATATTTGAGATACAGGCTAAAATCCTGCTTTAAGATGATTCATCTGTGGCCTAATTAGTGCAGTATTATTTTAAAGTGGGTAATAGTGTTCACTGCTGCAGGGCTAATTTAGGCCATACACTGAGTTATTGTTTTTTTTCCCCCCCTTTCTCTATGCCGTTTAACTGACAGTCTCATGGTATGCTGTGGTGAAACCTGCTCAAGGCTGTGCTCTGAAAATGGTCTCTATGAAGAGTCGCTAATTGCCCGTCCGTTCAGGGATGATCCAGCTGCCTTCACACGCACTCTGGGGGGGGGGGGGGGGCAGGAAGGCCCCTCTGTTCTTTGAAAGCACATTCTGAGGACATGCTGTCTGACACAGTTACAATGTTTTCGCTTGGCAAATTAGCCTCCAGTTAACAAGTTAAGGGTTTGGGGTGGTGACATTTGCTCGGCGCAATGTTTTGCATTCTGAATTTGTTTTGGAAACAGTCAGGGACTTGTAATTTATTTGACATTCAGTTTCAAAATGAGAAGCTTGTAACTAATACTGATTTTGAGGGTGGATAAAGAATTACAATTACCACAAAATACACAAAATTGTTCTTGTCAAATAATTGGAATTAAATTGTTAAGACTTCGCTGTGCTGTGTGGTACTGAAAGAATATGGGCTACAGGTTTGGATAGATAGTAATGGATGCTAGTAATCAACGCTAACTGTCCACAGAGTCACGGGCTATAATCTGTTCACTGTCCTGTGCTGTACATATTTGTATTTTACTCCAATGGACTACATGTTAGTGTGCTGGTAGTTATTTTCAGTCCTCTGGACAATAGCAGCTAAACGAATGTCACTTGACATCTAGAAACTGGGGCACATGTTCAGTGGGCAGCCAGAGGAGTTCACTGCCCACTAAAAAGAGTTTCCTATCACTAATGTTGTTCCGAGAATTTGGCCCCTTAAGGTGATTGTGTTTGAACAGAAATAGCCCTTTGGTTCCGAGTTCAGCGGCTTGTTTGTAATAAAAATTCAACGTTTTTCATTGTAGTTGTCAGTCCCTCAAAGCGTGTTGAGAACAGGGGTTTCAGGGAGATTCAAGTTTAAAATCCTCCCCCAGATCCAGGTAATGTGAGCACTGATATAATAAGTTGAGCTTTCACGATTTAATGTTTATTGGGTACCTGTCAAATCAGGACAAAGGCATTTAGAATGCATAACAGGAAAAGCGAAGGCCACATGCCAGTACCCGAGAGAGAGAGAGTTTTCATTAAACGGATCAACCAGAGTGGGGTGCATTAGTTTCTCTTTAACATTGCCTGGTTCACAATTCAATAGTGTTATTTCATTAAGATTTCCTATTAACTAAGACACAAATAAGGGCATACAAACTAAAGGGTATTGATGAAACCTCGCATGGTCATTGAATTATGATTTTGAATTAATCGTAAATGTTCCGTCGGGCATTAGTCTCAGCGGCTGTTTACCTAAATATTATACCAAAGCCAACACCTGGTGTATGTTGACTAAACATTCATCATTCACGTGCCAGTACCTATCCTCACACCTGAAGAAACAGCTTTACTTATTATAATTTGCTTATTTATTCAGGTAAGAATATTGACTCAACCATCCCCAATTTATAGGGATACTGTGGTGCTATCGTGGATGCATAGCACAGCCTCCTGAGGGATTTTTCTTAAACTGAATATTCAATTCCAGTAATCAAATGTATGTAATTAGTCATGTGTGTTTAATGCAGATTTTCGTAAACTGAACATTCCAAAATCAGAGAAACCTGTAAATTTATAAATTAGGGTATGTAAGGTACTGTGGATGACAACCTCTAATGTGCATCTGTCAAGTAAAGTTATATTTTGCATTAGGCTGAGATTGTCGTCTTAAAGAACGGTGAACAATAAATCAAGCTTTTTCAAACATGCCCTAAAAAAAGGAAGGAGGGTCAGACGCGCACCAGTGTGGAAAATCAATACACAAATAATTGACAGGACCCCCCTGGCAGAAATCTGCAAAAGGTCACATCAGCTGGTTGCTCTTTAGTGTGTAGTTAAGGAGCAGACTGCCTCCAGCGGTGCTGGGGACAATGAGGGTGATTACAGTGATCAAGCTCAGTCCGGGCCAGCAGATGACTCACGCAACAAGCTGTTCTCATTTATCTGAAATGAAGTCTTTCCCCCTGCAGTTCTTCAGCGAGGTGAGTGACTGATCTCACTTCAGGACTGATTACCTGCAGAAACCTTCATGTGGTTTGCAAGGTGAAAGATTACACTTAGAATGACATTCAATGTCACTATATAAGGCCCAAAGGGCCAGCTGCCCAACTTTTCTCCATATTTTACTTTATTTTATCTATCTTATATACCTAGAGACTAAATATCACATTATTAGGTAAATCCCCATTCCATGAAATAGATGCATCAGCGACAGCATCAAGTGTTCAGACTATGCTGTTTAAAGGGAGTAGGTAGGTACCTACTGCTTCGTGTGCAATTCAGAAGTAGAATGGGATGGTTGAAGGACTAATCACACTCATTAATGAATTATCAGTTAATATGCTGCAATTTTGAAAGAAAATTGCTGATACACAATATATTAGGGGGCTTCTGCTAAAGTAGAAGTAAAGTGTTGCAAACCTGCTCTATGCCAATTTTCTTAGGTAACCAGTTTTGACAACCCAACAAATAATTTGTGACAGGAGATCATCTCAGCCGGCAGAAATCTGATTTTTTTGTTTGCAAGAGGTCAAAAATTCAGTCACTGATCTGTACAGCAAAATAGCTGAGACAATGCCGAAGCTATAGAAATATATGGAGAAAAAAACTATACAAAGCATTAACAAAGGTTAGGGTTATTCACGAATAAAACACTAATATTCTGGGCAATAATTCGATTTTATGTGGGCTACTTAGTTGTCCTACCCTATGATTTATAACTGTTACATCATAACTGGGAACCAATTCACTTGGTCGAACCAATAAAAAAATTGTGGTAACTAGAAAACTGGATTTACATTGAACAAATCTAAATTTACCAGTCTTGCTGCGAGGTAAAGTGGACAAAACCAGCGAATTGGAAAAAAGTGAATGGTGTTGTACTTTACCTTTTCGTTCATATTCGTTATTGCTCAAACTACTAAAAAATAAATGATGAGAGACATAACTTTTGGATCATTTGATGAGGTAATTGCAGTTAGACAGTTTTTTTTACTACTGACGCTGTGGAGCGTCGCCTCCGTTCTCGACCCGGAAATAAATCAATCCAAAAGTAAACTGGCGCGGTTGTGGAAAATAAACCCCGGGTACTTTAATGTTGATGTATGGACTGTGTAAAAGTAGTACTTCAACGTCTAACGTTTAATTATATTTTATGCCTATCAAAAAATTTGGTACCTACCTAAAATGGAATTATCTTCCCTCATAAAGAAGACAGGTAAACCAACCAGCTGTGCTAGTGAACTCTTATTCTGTAAATGTAACTACTCCTTTGTACTTTTTAAGTGCGCATATTTTCTACATTCAATGATAGCAGTACAGCTGTCTGTCCAAAAATAAATACTTGCGAATTTAGATAGTTGACACAAAAAAAAACATTTTGGTTGTAGTTTGTTGCTTGGTACTACGGTAGGCAGTCTAGCGCGACGTGTTTGTTTTACAAATTGTTTGTTTGTTGCAAATATTTTGATTTTTTCTGTCTTGGCAGGCCATCACCTGGTAGAAATTAGAGAACGAGCCCTAAAGAACATCATATGTAAACTGGATCATGCCCTACTTTCTGTCCCTGATCTTGTCCAAGAGAAAGGGTTATTCGTTTGCCTACTACAATGGTTTAATTTCCCGGAGGTGCCTATGCAATTAGAGGTCCTGGAGCTGCTGTGTAGCTTGGCCGAAGTAAGTCTATCAACAAGAAGGAACAAACAAATCATACAGAAATTGAATAACTTGGGTAACCTCCTTTGCTTATCGCATCGTGACTTGCCAGCAGGCATTAAACATACATCGTCAGGTTAAACAGATTCTGATTCAGCTTCTGATTCATAATAATCCATTTGACTTGATCAATTACTACTGTTCGTAGGATAAATCTAAACCTTGATCTTTAATCATTTAAATACATAAATGTTAATATAAATGTAACGGTGTATTTCTGCTCAAGAAAGTTGTATGATTACGAATCAAATAGATATGGGAGCTCATTATCCGCTAACAATGTAACATATCTAAATGGCTAAATTAATAAACTTTTGTTCTATTTGTTTTCCCAAAGCACCCAACTGCTGCACAAATGCTCAGGGATGTGGGGGCAGTGGAATTCCTGACTCAACTTTCCCCGAAGGTGGAGCCACGGTTACGGGCAATTATCGATGCCATCTTTGATCAGCTGTTTAGGCTTCCTGAACTCCCATTGCTGAGTGCTGATTTTTCAACTGACAACTCCCATGAGCCCCAACCGTCGTCGTCCGAAAGCGGTGGTGCGCTTAAACTATTTTAGGACTTTGCAGTGATTTAATTAAATGTATGCTTTATTTTTGTTTCGTCTACCCCATTTATTGTCAATATAAAAACAATAATAACATTTTGAAACGCAGCAGCAATGTGATATTATTATTGCACCTATTTAAGATGTTTGTTAATGCCCTCTTACAGCTTTTACTCGCCCTCAGACGGTAGTGGAGTCGCCTGCGGTGGGATACTTTCAGACGGGTTCATGTGAAAGAAGACCGTCAGAGTCAGCACTACAAAGATTCACCGGTAAGTTCAGTGGTTGACTCCCATGATCAGCAAAAACATATTTGCCCCTTAGAAAATATTAGAATGCGCTTTTCCATGGGTTATTGGTTTTTATTTTATCCTAAAAGGAATAAATATTTATCTTTAAATGCTTTCTATAATTGAAAGAAAGAATAGTTCTTATTAGGATTCATTGATGATCTTATAATTATTTTAGTGAGCAATTCGGTGAAGTGCTTGAAGTTTTCTACTTTTCCTTGGTTGGCCTTGACCACAACGGATCGTCACATTTTGTCATCCAATGAGAGGTATGCAACCTCTGTTACTGGTTGGTTTCTGTCATTAATCACCTTGAAATTATAAAATTTTGGCTGTCGGTTACTTTTCCCTGACCGGGAGTTACTTGCTATTCACAGTGTTCTATAAGTTTTCATGTAAGAAGATGCATACATTCTGACATTCAGTTTAATTAGCTTCCTCATGGGTACCAACAACTACGGCGCCACGCGTAGCCCTGATTATTGAGGATTGTTTCACTATCAATATTTTTTTCTCTCTTTTGTTTGGAAGCTCTCTGAGAAGTACCAACCACAATTTAGTTCGGACTACCTGTGAACTTCTGCAGGACGTCATCATGCAGGACTTCCCAGCTGAGATATTTCTGCATCGGCCGAGCATAGTGCAAGTAAGACAAATGTTGAAAGGCATGAATTCTGTATGAATATTCAGTTTTCTTTCTCAAGGTTATGGGATCAGAGCCTTTCTGCAAAATCGATAAAACCCATTACATGGAAATAATATATCAGGGTTGGGAGCATGACATCTTGACCAACAGGTGGCAGTGTATTTGACCTTTGCAAATTCAGGCAAAGAGGATGATTCAGTTAAAACTTAACTTTTACTAAGCGCATAGCCTTGTATACTTGTCTGTAATCTGGTTTTGATTGTTGTGTTGTTCTTGTGATGTCATATATCTGGTTGTCTCCAGTTATAACATGGAACATGATTTGAATGGCCTGTTTCTAAATGACAGATACTGTTATTAAACGAATAATTCAGATTACATGGCTGTAGCACTTTCTAAAAAGAGCTTTTCCTGCAGAATCTTCTCTCTCTGCTGAAGCTGAGTGGGGGCGGGGAGGAGGATGATTACCTGGTTCTACAGGCTGTTGCCTGCCTGGAGCAGCTTTGCACAAATCTGAGGAGCCGACTTCGCTTTCATAGAGATCCGAGCTTCTACTCAGCCAAGCAAGGTGCGACCTGGATCCCACAGAAAGCACACTGACTCCTTGTTCTGAACAGAAAACTGGCCCCATCATGCCACAGTTAGCGAGGGCTTTTTGCTAATCCTATTATTATATTATAATTATAATTTTTTTTCTACTGGTAGTAATGAATACTGAATGAAGTTGCCTTTCAATTTTCCTCCCAAGATACAGTGTCCCAGAATTCCTCAATGTCTTACTCGCAAGAAATCCGGGGGACTCGCCAGTCTCCGGCTCCCTCCTCAGAAGAGTGCAGTCCCAGGCCATCTGTGGTGGGTCGGACTGGGCTGAGACTCAGGGGTGATGGACAGGATGGAGATGCTGCCTCATCCAGGTTCGAAAGGAGCATATTTGATACTGGTCTAATTAAAAACTGGTGCGATGATCTGGATAACTTTATTATGCATGGTATCTGTTCAAATCTGTATATAATTTTAAGTTTACCATTTTTGAATGTTAACATGCATATTGATGAAAGCTGAAGCAAATACATTACTGGTTTGTGCGTAACAACTTCCCAGTTACTGTTCGTCAAGGCACATCTGTTGTATTAAATCTGTACAAATTTTAGTGGGTTCATATTAGATGTCTTTATTTAGGAGGGAGTTTTTATGTGCCTGTCAATATATGCACATGCACATGCACATGCACATATCCCTGAACAACGCTCCACACTTCTTCCACACTCATGTATTTTTCATTGCCGCTGATCGCACGTTGCGTTTTCAGTAGCAGCAGCTCTCACCAAGGGGCTACTTCCAGGCCTCCTCCCCAGTCCCCCGTGGAGACGGCCCATCTGGAGCTGCCCGAGATGGAGGGCGAGGACGTGCTGGAGTTGCAGCTGCGGCAGCTGAGCCTGGCTCATTTCAGCATAGCTGTCATTGAGCACGCCCTGCCGCTGCTCAAGTCGGGTGAGAACTTTGTGGGCCCAGTTCTCTTCCTTACCGGCACAGCTGCGTGTGCATAAAACTGCATTTAAACATTATGATTGTGGTTATCATTGTTTTAAAAATCTCCTAGAGAGCTTGAAGGTATTCCTGCGTGTCCTGGAGCTGCTGTCAGAGTCCCTGCTGTTGCTCGGAGACAGCGTGTCTGAGCTGGTGTGGGAGGATAGCAGCCTAATTGGGCAGGAACTGGCAAGTCTCAGCGTTTCTCACCATGTCAACGTTGTGGCCTCAAGCTCCGTTTTTTTTTGTGCCATCTAATTCCTTGGCGACTGCCTCGGTTTTTCATCGTCTGACTTCTTGACATATGCCTCGCCTTTCTTCTTTATTGCCCCTTTTAATCATTTAAGGTTGCAAATTTGACACCGGTCATGTAGAGCTTTGCAGTAAGACCAGGAACTAAAAGCCTTTGGAATCTCACTTCCAGGCAGAAGATGCAGTGATGAGTTTAACATTCTGAACCTTTCAGTTTGAAGCGGCTATATTCGGAGCCTCCCCTTGAAATCCTGTGTTGAGCATTTATTTATTTAGCAGGACCAGTGCCATTAAAGATTTCTGCCTGTAGTGTTGTACCATGTACCTCATAAACATTTTCCAAGTTGTCTGTAGTAATCTTATAGTAGGAGACCTAAGAAGCTATTTCCATCCTAAAACTATCCTGATTGTAATTTCAGAGCTGTTGCTGCCCCCTGCTGTATGATGCGTGCTATAAACCTACACTTGTGAATATGTATTTTTGAAGGAATCTTTGGATCCATATTATTTTTCAGAGAGAGAAATTACTGGGATCCATGGGTTGCCTAGGGGACATACTGTACCACCACCGGACCACCAGCTCTTCTGACGAGACTTCTTTGGTTCACCACAGAATGGCATATGTGGGCACTGCCATCTTCACCATCCGTCTGGTCCAGACACTCCTTCCTGTGGAAAAGGTTAGAATCAGGGTTAATGCAGAGGGCATGCTTGCAAAACCTGTACAGCACCATGCAATAAGGGGACTTGAAGTTCTGCTTCAGAATGAAGTTGTGACGTCCGTTCACTTTACGTCGGCTTTACTTTTCCTGCAGGCTTGTGAAAATCTCCCAGAGAACACAGGAGCCGCCCTCTTCCTCCTCTGCATGGACCCGGCATTTAGCGTTGGTTTCCCCAGCGTTCACGATTCCGCAGTGGCCTACCTTGAGCAAGCTAACCCGGACAACTACAGCATCTACAGGAGGGTGACACAGGCGGTGCGCTTCATGGAGACTACCTGCACATTCTTAAAAGAAGTGCACGCCAAGGTAAACTCTCCTGTTTGTACTTACCTTGGCATTACAGATCAATTTTAGTTAGAAAGGTGTCCCATGCTGGTAGCAGGTAGTTAAATTAACACGTTTTAACTTGAGGCCCTGGAAGTCTGCTGAAGAAGCAATTGTGTTTCTCTTTTTACAGGGTGAAAAGAATTGGTTGGAACTGATAGAGTTGGCAGTGTATGCTATAGACGGCCTTCCGTATCATCAGCACTTGCCTGTTGTGATGGAGTGTGTCCAGATCTGCTCCCACCTGTAAGGCATAATTCATCTTAGTGTTCAGTGTCTGTTGAGGTTGTCTTTATTTTATGTGGTATCTGCCGTTAAAATGGCGGTAATTTGCGTACGAGATATTAACCTGAAAATGTTTTTCTTTAGATGGAAGTTTGCACAGTCAAGTCCACTTCTTCAGACAGAAAGTCAGAATATATTTTTAAAGCTGTTGTCTCATCCTCTCCAGTTTGTGAGGATTGAGACATATACGTGCGCGCTAAGTATTGTGAAGGTAAGAGTTCATTGTAATGCGCGGACCTGTTCTTTCTCCTCTTCCAGATTCCTAATTCTTAATTTGATTCGCCTTTAGGATTGTCTTGGCCTCCAGAACGCAGGAAAGAGGGCATCATCCATCTGTGAAGGGGTGAACTTTCTTCTGCACCCTCGTGTCCTGTACGAGATCTGTACGTTCGGCCTCCAGGACCAAGCGGAGAAGGTAAACTTCAAAGGGCCGTTTACCTGTCAGAGAGATCTGTTCTGCTAAGTAAATATTTACAGTCCTAGTATGTTTTTTGGAGGGGTGAAGCCTGATGCGGTCCCCTGCAATGCTGTTGATGCATGTTATGGTTTCTGCTCGATCCGTAGGTGAATTCTGCTGCCAAAGATCTCCTCCTCTTTCTGCTGAAAGGTCAGCTGATGATGACAGCTCCCACTTGGAACAGGTTGACAGAAGCGTTTTCTCCAGTCATTCCTGTATTACAGGTATGCCCCGCTTTAGCTGCGCCAAAATGTCAATGGGAGGATTGCAAAGG
Source organism: Hiodon tergisus (assembly GCA_025775045.1). NCBI lineage: Eukaryota > Metazoa > Chordata > Actinopteri > Hiodontiformes > Hiodontidae > Hiodon > Hiodon tergisus. The sequence continues at coordinate 23,134 of JAOVYW010004469.1, read as the reverse complement.
AGATATAATTTAGCAGAGATCTTAAGAACTTTCAGGAAAACTCACAAAAGCAAATACAAGTATTCGCTCTAGCCTCATGTTGCTTTTTAATTAGTCTCTTATTGTTGGTACTGAGACAAACTAATTTTTAAAAAAACAACAATTTATTGGACATGAATATGCATGTGATCTTGTCAAGGCTGTGGAAATTGAGATTTCGTTTGTGGAGGACGTTCTGTAATTGGACCACCACATCAATATGGCCCAAATGAAGTGTTTTGAACCTCAGCTAAGCATGTTAATTTATTACTGTGCTGAGTGTGAATCCTCATGATAGTCTGATACCTAATAGGTTTATTGAGGTGTGTGTGTGCGCTAGGGCCATGCAGGCACTGAAGACGCTCTGGGAAACTGCATCCTGCTGATAAGCGAAGCGCCAAGCGAGAAGCGCGATGGGATGTTTTCAAACGCGGCCAGAATCAGGGCTGCCATCAGACTACTATTCACAAGGCAGCAGTCGTAAGTGTTCTCTGCAGAGTCTTCCACAGTGTGTGCAGCGTTCCATGGAGAGTTTAGCCGGTTTCAGAGGTTCCGCATCTGCATCGTCACGTTACCCTGATGTATAGGCCGTGTCCCATCTTTCCATCTGTGATCCCAGGGTTCGCACCGCGGCAGTGCAGCATGTGATGCCCCACTTGACCAGCGCGCAGGGGGCGGGTGCATCTCGACCGGTTCTGGACCGGGTCGTACTCTCAACGCTGCCGTCCTTGTACCTTTTGACCAAGCTGGTAGATGTGAAGCTCGGTGACACAGACAGGTCTTTTTTGAAGGTAAACTTGGGGGTGCAGACTGAACCTCTGTGGTTGTGTATCGGGCATTGAGTGAGTCTTCCACGTCTAATCAAACCATTTTGGAGAATAAATATAAAGTAGCCATTACAGATGGCTCCTTTAGGAGATTTTATATGCATCGGATTGTTGTATGAACGAATACGTCCACTGATTGTGTCGATACAAATCCACCCCCCACTTTTGACCAGGTCGAGTCAGTGAACAAACTGTTCAGTATCCTCTCTTCAGAGACTGTTGACCTGGTTTTGAGGAAGTCTGCCGCGGAGCAACTGGCAGTAGTTTTGCAAGGTAATAATAATAATAGTAATATTAATAATCAGTGTTTATCTTCCCATCACTTCCTTTATGCACAGAGGAAATGAGAAATGCACAGTTAAAATTCAAAACAAATGATTGAGGTTCACAATTGCGGCTAAGTAACTTGTTATGACCTTATGATTGTATATGGGTACAATTTAATCGTTCCACAGCGTTGCTTCTTCAGTCCAGGATGTGGGTGTTTCCCGACCAGCTAAGACTGTTCATTAATGATTGAGCTCTTAGGCGGAATAGGGATCTGTTATTAACATCTTTCATTTAAGTGTGTTTCTTCTAATATATTGGGTGCCATTTAGACTAAAGTTTTCATTCTACGCTTCTCTGTTGGTCAATTGGCAAAATAATTAGTTTAGAGAGGAATATACCGGTGGTGAAGGACTTTGGCCAACTTTGGCAATTGGCTTAAAGTATTAAGATTTTTAAAGCAAGTTAAAACATTGTTACGTTACTGTCAGGGAACAGACCATAACATTGTACTTCCTAGCTTACAAAAATGAACAAAACATTGTATAAATTGTCAAGTCACTGCTTGTAAACCCAGATATATTCTGATAAACCAATAAATAAGATGATGAACCAATAAATGTATGTACTGAAAAACCAATAAAAGTTTTTCAAACCAATACCTTGGCATAAAAAGAACAGACTATGGCATGGGGCATCACACCAATTAGTTTACCAGTTAAACAGTGATGTGCAGAATATGGCAATTATCTCACACTAATAAATTCAATGTTTCATTTTTCTTTTTATCTTTTCCAAATCAACTCTTAGGGGTTGGATTAAAAGGGGTTGTGTAAAGGACTGTAAAGTATAATTTGCTGCTGCTAATTAAAAGGTTTTTATTGTCCACAATATGCAGGGCCAGGCTAGAGAACAGCAGCTTTACTAACAATTCTTATGTACACAAGTAATGATTGTAATCTTTTTTTTTTTTAATTTAAAAATGTTTAAATGGAGCTCTCCGTGATTAATTCCTAGAATGGCGAAAGGCATTAAAACCACATTAAGATCAGTACGTCACATGTGGTGGGTTAACATGGGGCGTAACTGCTAAAACGGGCATGATTGACAGTACTTTTTATCTGACTGCTGTTGGCCTGAGCTGTGAGGTTTTAAAAAGTGGTATGTATTGACGACACACTGTTACATAATGTCTCATACTTTTTGGACAATTTGGGACTCTAAGAAAAAATATGCTTTTTGATGTATCTATGATTTGATGTATTTGCTTAATTGGTTTATAATTGCCTTTTTATGTTTACGCAGATACAACAATGCACCCAGTTCTGAAGAGTCTTGGCCTGTCAGACAAAGTTATAGCTTTCATCAGTGACTGTGTAAACAGCAGCGTGACGGTGAATACGGCATCACTTGTTCTTTCAGTTGTTAACTGTGTTCGATGGCTTTGCACGGCCTGTTTGAAGTAAAGATCGCACCCGGTGAGATTCACGCCATTATTCCACCCAGAACATGGACTGCCTGCTGGAACCCAGTTTCTGCGTGCTCCGGAAGCTGGTGTACGCTGACCCGACCCTGCGCCGCTCTCTCGCCCAGCGGCCCGCCTTCCTCCTCGCGCTGCTTCGAGGTACCTGCATCACTAACGTACACCTTTCCTATCTACGGGAAGTGGGAAATTGTAGGCGTGCAGTTGTCAAACGTTTTGGTCTCAGCGGTGCCTGCTTTCTAATGTGGATTTGAGACCGATTTCAATCACGCATCGCGTTACCTGTCATTATCACCTAATCTAAATGTATGTGACTCTACTTACTTTTGGTCCGCCTCCATCTTTACTTTGAGTCTTCCGCGAGCTTTAGAGCAGACAAGTGCTGGCTTTTCCGTTGAGGGGTGATTTTCAAATTTCTGACAGCTGTTCAATATGACAAATGTCTCAATGTTTCTCACTTTTTCCTGAAACTGGAGAGTCATCTCACTCTCCTCCAACAGTTACCACACAGCGCGACGGATATCGACTCATCTGTGAATTGTATACGTTCGTGTGGAGCTTACTCATGGCATGTTTAGGGGAGATAATTCATTGTCTTTTCTGTTGCCGGCATATTCTCTCTCTTACCCTGCTAGCGTCATTGATTGTAAAGCACAACAGAGGTGATGTCGCTGAAGGTGCTGCCTTGATGTGCCTGTTGCTGTTTGATGAAATTTCAAGGATGGACGTGTGGTAAGGGCGTGTGTATGCTTGATTGTTTATGTACTAATCCATTTATTTATCTAGCTATTTATTTGCCATTTTTGTCGTTTTAGCCGACGCCCTTTCTGAGGGCAGCTTTTGAAGTTGTTCAAATATCCGACATAAAAGTCAACCCAAGCACAATCCTCAATTAGGCCATGCTGATGTTATCCCCCATAGTAAATGCAGAGATGCCACTCCTGGCCCTTGTGCAGCCCGCGGTATGGGTGAATGATCACTGCGTGTGAGAATGTTGTGTTCCTGTAAGGGACGAGCGGCTACACTAAAACAAATCCGGTTTAATTTACACAAGTGTTTGTATTTTTCTTATTTTGTTTTAATATCCAGGACGGACAATTCCAACTCTGGTGCAATTTCTTCGCCATTTTCTCTCCCAATTTCTGTGATAAGAAGGTAATTTGCCACTTTTTCCAAAAAACAGATTTCCTCAAAGATAACTCTATTTTCAAATAGCTTTTTTTGTGTTCAATGAGAAATGGGCAAAACCTTTTGTATCTGTTGAAAGGTATAATCTACCGTTTCAAGCCACCTCTCACCACTTGGTCAGCCCCTACTGCATGGTGCTCCCTCCATTTTCCGACCTGCTGTCCCTGAAACCAGCTTGGGAGATGCTGCAGTTCGCTTGGAACCGAGCTTGGCATGCTGGGATGGATAACCTCCTGGACGATCTGAAGGGACTCAGAAGTGATGTCATTGAGTAAGCCTGCTTTAGCCCTGCCAGTGTAAATGTATTTCACGACCTTGGGGTAAGTTATAGACTAAAAAGTTTTAGTTAATGATCACCTCTCTCTCATTTAAGACTTCTGTAGAAGCTCGTTAATCCAATAACATAATCTATAGATACGAGAGCAAACCGCCCTGTTCTCTTAATCGTACAAAGTAACAAGTCCAAATTTTAACTGTTGGCACTTTGAAAACATTTGTCTTATAAAACCGAAATGATTGGACCATTATAAAGAGCCTAATATACGTCTCTTCTGTCCGTTGCATTGAAGCAAAATTATTTTGCTGTAAAATGCTAAGAGAAGCCAGGGAGTCTGACACTGTCTAAACAAGCTGTGGGGTTGGTTAATGTCCGTTGCGTCTAAATGTGTGCCGATAAATTTGAGGGAACTGGGTACAGGCGAACACAAAACAGGCAGATTAGTTGATAGATATGTACATTCTTGCAGTGTATTCTGGCAGTTGGGATCATTGCCGAGTTCCGAATGGAAAACCAGCCTTTGGCTGAGTATCATCTCGAAACATCAGCGTTTCTTGTGTTGTTGAGCTGAATGTGCTGGCTTTCCGCTGACTCTCCGCTGTTCTCCCCTCTCTTCTCTGGCAGGTTTCTGGAGGACTTGCACATGTCTGCGACACAAGGGCTGCTGTTGAGAGTTACTCACATCAGCAGTGCTCTGCAGGATTGTCTCCAGTGCATCCGCAGCGCAGGCTCTCACAGCGCTGTAAGTTCCGCCCTGGCAAGGATCCACTTCTACCTCCTGACCGATCACCTGACCCTCAAACCCAGCCCTGACAGCAGCAAGACCGTGCTGAAAACTCTGGCCTGGCGTCCTGCTATTGAGAGGTGTGTTCTCCTTCCACCAAAACACCAAAGTGGAATATTTGTCACAGGGCAATAGAATGGCTACGAGTCCAAGCAAAATCTGGCCTAATATTCATCGAATCCTTCCATAAATGATTGATCTTCATTAGAATAAATCGTTTAAAATTTTTCAGGTTTCTGCAAGTCCATCCAGCATGTACAGAAGATGAGAAGCTTCTCGCCGACATTGTGGCTTTTCTCAAGAAGTTTTTCAAGCTACAAAAGTTTGAAGCAGATGAAGATAACCTGCAGTGGATATTGGGGTTACTCCTTAAACAGGTAAAAAAAAAAATTAAAAATACACATGCATACACACACACATTAGTATTATTTTTAACCTGCTTGGATTTTTGCACCACATAAACGCAATAAATATATTATGTCCAGGCATTGCTATCTCAGGGTGATAACACAATCTTCCTTTCGGAACACAAAACATTTAAAACGATAGCATACGTCCATGTCATTTTCTTTGGTTTTCCATCTAAGAACGAGGAGTAGGCAATATTTGTTTAGATGAGGTAGAATAACTTGCACTGTTTCTTGGGAAAATGCATTAAAATCATATTAGATCTAGGAGGAGGTGGAAATAAATAAATAAACTAAAGTTACCACCTCCAGATTTGTATCTTTTCTGCTGCTATCTGTGGTTTTTTCTTCTTTCTTGGAGACGATTTGCGGCCTTCTCATTTACATGCATTAGAATAGAACTGGATTGCTTGTAGTTTGCACTTAAGTGCCTGCAAACAATGTGGTTCTCCCAGCTTCTAAACGAGACACAGAGAAAATGCTTGCTTGTGCTTTTGTAATTACTGACTCTGATTATTGGCTTGACTGTGGCACAGAACGAAAATAAAAAAAAGTTTGATTTATGGGACAGATTGATTTTTCTTGTATGATGTGATTCCCAGTATCTTTTCTTTTCACGAAGAAGCAATTGCCATTTTATGCGTTTGTTTATTTATATATTTTTTGTGAGCGTACTGTGCCGCCAAACCACTGACATTTGAATTGTAAAACAAAGGCTTCGGGTGATTGACAAGGCAGATCATTAAAATACATGTCGCTGTTTTTGCATGGCGGAGGAAACAAACACTCTGCTGAACCTCCTGGTACGGGGTGAATCCCCACAACGGGGAGGAGGGGAGGAGGTCCATTCCCTCGTCATTCACAGACTTCAGAAGGAGCTGACAGGGTTCTTCAACACCATACTGCACTGTCTCGCCCACGTCTCTGACAGGTACGACAAGCCCCGGAGCCCTGATGGGGCGGATCGCTTCCACTTCTGTCTACAGTGCAGAAGTAAACCAATCAGAAAAGTTTGCGTGTGTGTGTGTGTGTGTATGTGTGAGTGATATTGATCTGGTTGAGATATAAAAGGATAGTTGATCAGAGTTGGCCTGATCACATCACTTGACAATGCTTGAATGGAAAGGTGTGTGTGTGTGTGTGTGTGTGTGTGTGTGTGTTCGTTCACAGCCTTGCAAACAGTGGTGAAATGTGTGCTTTGTG
>JAOVYW010004469.1:6067-16580 GCA_025775045.1 Hiodon tergisus | reverse complement strand
GTGTGTGTGTGTGTGTGTGTGTGTGTGTGTGTGTTCGTTCACAGCCTTGCAAACAGTGGTGAAATGTGTGCTTTGTGCATTGATAAATGGTGACAATGGTGTCTTGTAATCCCCAGCCTATTAACAACCATTCTGCCTTGGCATGAACAGCTCCATGATGGTGACTTTAGTTTCCTTTCATCACAAATGGAGCGCTCTGTAATTAATCAGCGAAGATGCCCCTCAGTGAAATTACTACAAAATATGAAAATGCTGTGATAATGACAGCAAACGCATAAATCTATACATACAAATAACAAGCCCTTTTTCTTCGTTTTAAAGTGAGTCATTAGTTCCATCTGTTTGATATTTGTGCTCCTCCGAGCTACGGTGGTGTCTGGGACCCATATAGGATTGTACTGAAGTAAAGCGCTCGGTGGTGATAAAAGCTTGAAACGTTCCCCTCCCCTTTTCCTGTTAAAATGCAGGATGTGTTTGGCCTCGGCGACGGCTCTGCAGACACAGCTAGCCACGCGTCTGCTCCTGTGCCTCAGGGTGTCAGACGCCCCCCACTTTTATGGCCTGCCCTCGCTGGAGAGGACCCTCAGAGGGATGGTCCACGTCACCGCCCTCCCTGGATGGAGCGTCCCGCCACTCTGCGTCAAGTACCTGAGCGGGCTCCTGGAGGTCTCATCTCTCAGTCTCCCCTTATCAGCGATGTTGGCCACTAAGTCCTTGGGCTGGTGCTCACTCATGCCTTGTTGACACTCAGCCCTGTAGGGTCACTTGAAACCCAATCAGGACACGGCTCTTTGTAATCCGTGTTGAGATGAATTTTTTTGCTTCAGCTTAAATGCAGACCTTTCCCCCTTGTACAAATTAGTTTTTGTTTTGTAAACAGTCAACATTTACAAATTACCATTTACATTGTGAGTCTTATCTCTGTGACCTGCTGCCTTTGTGAATACACCACTCACCGTGTACAGCAGGGAAGGGCAGTGCCAGTCCTCAGTGAACTTCTGCCTTTGTGAATGCACCACTCACCGTGTACAGCAGGGAAGGGCAGTGCCAGTCCTCAGTGAACTGCTGCCTTTGTGAATGCACCACTCACCGTGTACAGCAGGGAAGGGCAGTGCCAGTCCTCTGTGTACTGCTGCCTTTGTGAATGCACCACTCACCGTGTACAGCAGGGAAGGGCAGTGCCAGTCCTCAGTGAACTGCTGCCTATGTGAATACACCATGTGCTGTGTACAGCAGTCTACAATGCCGGGTGGTTTTCCTTCCACCTCCACACTTAATTATTTAATTGAAGTCATTATTTGGTAAGGGCACGTCTCCCAACTAGTTTTAGTTAGCAGTCATACTGTACTTTAAAGGTAAAGCACTAAAAATCGGTGGGACTGTGCCCCTCATGGACCAGAGTTGCCCTACACCAAAAATTTCCATGATGTACCCACTTGTCAGTTGTCTAATGTAGACTCTAAAATGGTTCTTTTACTTGATCCCTTTCAGGTGATTTCCTCATTTTATGTGGAATGGGTGGGAAACTCCATGTCCTTTATGGGAAAAGGTGTCACCAAGAATGCTGTCCTCTGCTTGCTCCAGTTATCCCATGAAATGATGGCTGAAAGCAAAGATGCGGTCAGTGGATAAATAGTCTTGCTCATGTTGCATGTGTCAGAACATGGGGGGGATCTAATAACACATCTTCATTCCATGATGTCTACATCGGACCATATCGGCAGTAGAATATTAAGTTATTCACCCTAACATCATCTTGGCTTTATTCTCATTCACATTAAATCTAGCCTTCAGTTTACTGAATCTTCGGTGCAGGCTAGTTACTTTCTCAGGGCGAGCAAATGTTCAATCCTCGGAGTGTGAGCCAACTGTAACAATAAGCTCAATCTTAACCAACAATACACATTTAAGCGCAGTTCATGATCTGTGCAAGACTAGTGTCACTATTTCACGCTTAAATGGTTTGAATGGCTGTCTTGAAGGAGTGGATATCCCTTTGGTCTCTCGCTCACGACCAGCATGACGAGCTGGCCACAGCCCATCTTGGTCTGGCCTGGCTTATTCCACTGTGGGTGGACCGGGACCCTGAGGTGAGCATTCTGTACATTTAAAATCAATGCCAGAACCATTAACAGTGTTGCATACTCCGCTGCAGCTACATGGAGTTTGATCCAAACTGCTGGTTAATGTTGAGAGAGTCAACACTCAAACAGTAACCCTCTTCTTGATCTAGTGCCAGAATGTCCGTGAAACAAGGTTGATTAAAATGTTTCTGAATACGAGAGCATGCATATGATTGTTTAAAATACTACCGCTGTTTGTCTTAAATTAAGACAGGGTCTCTGCCCCTCCCAGGTACGGTTGGCCAGCCTGGGTGTAGGCTCAGCGCTGACATCGGTGGAGAAGGGCTGCTTTGCCCTGGCGGCCAGCTGCCAGAACATCTCTGGCGGCCTGTGGGGCACGGTGCTGAACATTCTCATGGACCAGCTTGAGTGCAGCATGGTCCGCAGAGAGGTAGGCCAGCCCGCCTAGTCCCGGCAGCCAAAAGCTGCTGCCGTTTCATGTTTGATCACTTTAATTAAAGGCCGCCGTAGTTTATTTCCATTCTGGCAACTACAGTACGGTAAGAGATGGGCTTGTATTGCCTTTAAACCACAGCAAGATGGCAGTGTCGTCTAACTTTTCAACCCCCCCCCCCCCCAACAGGCAGCATTTATTCTGCAAAACCTGCTGGTAATGCCAATGCCTGCCAGCATGGAAGAAGCAAAAGACTTCCCTTGGCAGGTAGGAGACGTTACAAATGGACCCATTTCAGTCGTTTAGTGACAGGATTATGAGAAAAAGCTCAGTGTTCAATGAACAGAACACTTTAGTTCTATTAGTTTCTATTACTTTCTGTTAGTTCCTCACAGCCATTTCTCTGGTCTTTGTAGCCTACATTTCGTTTTCCCGTTTATAGCATTTCCTGTTGTTCACTCTCTTTTTTTTTTTTTTTATGTCACGCCAGGTGTATGTATAATGATTCATGTTTGTGGTATTTATTTTTTGGGGGGGTTTTTTTTGCCCTTTTATTTTTAACATGTGTATTTTGGTGAATTTGAAACATAATCCTATTAACAGTAATCTGCCATGTCTCTGACTCCAGAGTCCATGTGTGCATGATGAAGGCTCCGACTTGTCACTGGTGGGTCTGCCAGCCCTGCAGGCCCTGCTCTATCACTGCCAGTTCTTTCAACGCATCAGCCAAATGGCCAAATCCTGCTTCCAGGGGCGGTACTCCTTCGACTTGAACTTCCCCGCGGCTCCAAACCATCTGTACCCTAGAGTTGAAGGTGACCCTCCCCTGGCGTAGATTTGGTAGGGGGTTGGTGGGACTCCGTTGTTGAGTGTCAGTTTGTCCCCACCCCAGTGCCCATTTTCCCCCTCCTACTGCCACTACCACACACCCCAGTTTCAGCTAGCCCATTTACTCAGACGGCATCATCACTGGTTCTGGGAGATCATATCTTATTTAGATTCGTTGAAATGTCTTACTATTTTAATAGCAGCGTTATGGCTAATGCAGTTAAAAATTTACGTGAACATATTCCAGCAGTGGATAAAATATGCATGGGTAAAATTAGATGTGTATTAACGTCTGAATATTCCCTCAGATTGGGAAGACTCGGGGATGCACTGGCGGAGTCCCTTTGGCTCTATAAACCAGACCCACGTGCCAGGCTCTGTCTCTACCTCCAGCACTCTGGTAAGTCTGATTGTGAGAAAGAGGATCCTCTGCACACCGTAGACCTGCCGGGAAATAATATATCATAATTATCTGTGCGATGGCGGCCGAAAGTGAGAATATCTCTAGGCGCACAGTTAGCTTATACCCTTATTTGTATGCATTAAAAAGGCGATGGATATTACTTTTTTTTTTTTTTGTAAGTGTATATAAAGAAAAATCTGTAATACACAAACAAGGAACGCACAACTGGAAACGGGTCTGGCAAAACAAATCTCTAAAATGAAAAGCCATGGAGAAATTTAAAAAACAATCCAAATTCCTAAGCCATAAATTACTGATAACTTCCTAAAGTCTCCAAATATGGGTTTCCAAACAGACCCTCTGCTAATAGGGTCCTGTTGAGTCTACAAACATGGACAAAAATCTACAAAGGAATTGTTTAGTCTACACGAAAACAATGTTCTTGTCCGGCCCTGGCAATCTCCAGACCTTTATCCAATTGAACATTTGTCGGTTTGAACTCGAGAAAACGGTTCACTAAAGAATATTCTCCATGGAGAAATGATCCATAATCCCTAAGGAAAAGTGCCACAACCTGATAAAAAGCTACAGCAAGGGTCTTCTCAGTGGTATCAAACCAAATGGTGGAGTTCTGAATAATTTTGGTCCCTGTATTAACTGTGCAGAAATAACGTCCTTATGTGTTTTTAATTCAGAGCGCATTCTTGGAGTGCTTTAAATAACAGGTAGATGTCTGTATTAACTGCTACGTTTCATTTTTATTTTCCGTCTGGTCTCCTGTTGATTAGTTTTGCTGAGAGGTTAAGGGCATTCAGCTTGTCTCACTGCTGTTTTAGTCAATAATGAACTTGTGTGTAATTGGATTTTTAAATAGTATTGATTTATGTTGTAATAATTTTAAAATTGTCATATCTGCAGAAGCTCATTGTGACTATTGATTGCAGAATTAATGTATCAATTTTTTGTTTTTGTATCCACTGCTAACCCAAAATAAAATGTGAATAACACTGTATATATTTCTTTATGTAGCCTTTTTTCAGTCCGAGTGCTGATTGGGGGGGAAAAAAAAGAAATATGTAATGTCTGTCTGGTTTCTCTGGGTCTGTCAGATTCCCCCCGAAGGGCTGATGGAAATGGGGGCACCTGTGCAGTCGTCCTCGGGGGCTCGAGTTCCAGATACTTCCGCCAGCCGACTACTGACTCAAGGTGATTAGCGTGTTAACGCTTCAGAAGCCCATCTTTGCAAAATTCTCCAGAACCGAGAAACTGTTGAGTCATCAGGGTATGCTGCTTTCCAGGTCAAAGTGACGCCGACACCAGCAGCTCCGTGACGTCCCAGGAGTCGCGAGCTGGAGACCGGCCCTCGGAGCACTGCGGGGTCGTGACCCCTCACTTGACCTCTGCCGTCTGCGGGCTGCTGACCAATCTGCTGGCCGTCCTGCCAGAGTTCACCCTCAGTGCACTCACACACCATCATATACTCGCGTCCTTCGCCAGGTCTCAGTTCCAATGCGAACGATCGTCTGCAGCCTTCTTTAACATCACAGCTTCTGTCTTGGCTACTGGGTTTAACATCACAGCTTCTGTCTTGGCTTCTGGGTTTAACATCACAGCTTCTGTCTTGGCTTCTGGGTTTAACATCACAGCTTCTGTCCTGGGTTCTGGGTTTAACATCACAGCTTCTGTCTTGGCCGTCGTTTCAGCGTGGTCCTCTGTGTTTTTCAGTTTGGTCGACACCGGAGTGGTTGAAAAGTGTCTCTGTGAATTAAAGACACCCGCTCTGCTCCCAGGCGAGGATGAGGACGTTAAAAGCCAGGTCTGTGCCAGTATCGTGGTATATCGTGATTTGATGTGGGGTTTTTTTCGTCATAGGTCGTTATAAAATGTGCTTGATTCATACCAAGTCGTGTTGAGGTGTTCCTTAAGGATGTTAAGCGACCAAAGTTTTAATGTTGATGTTATCTAATACATGCAGGTGCTGGGCCTCCTTGACTTCATGTCCAGCTTCTTCACGTTGCTGCAGTCAGTCGTGGTGCTGAGCACTGAGCTGGTGTCTCAGATGGAATTCATCAAACCCCTGCTGGCTAACGCATTCACACTCCTCTCCCTCAATATTAAAGGCATCGGTAAGGGCCAACGTTGTGCTGGCTGCTAAATGTGATCATATACAGCTGGAAAAGGCTACATGCCAATTTATTCTTGCGTCATATACTGGCGTGGTCTTTTTAGGGCAGTATGCCGGCATACACAATGCCCAGTGATTCAAAGATTAATTCTACATCTGATTTTGTGGCCCTCAGAGGTGATTCTTTGACGTCACGTTTTTTACGCACTTGCATGTAGACGGCTGTGCCCCATCTCCATCTTTTGTCGGCTCGCATCCTAGCAACCTCGTTCAAGCCAAGCGCTCCCTGCACTCGCTTTTATTCTTTCAGCAGAGCCTTCCTTCCTAGCTTTTGTGACGCTTTTCCCCCCCTCCTCACCCCTCCAGATGCCGGGACTCGAGGCGCCGTCTTGCGCACCTGGACGGCGCTGTTTACGCTCTTGGCTACGCTGCTGAGGAGGTGCGGTGGCGCGGTGTTCCCATCTGTCGCTCCCGCCCTGGGAAATCGCTGGCAGCCATTCATGGGTACTGCTCCAGTCGTTAACACACCGGTGAAGCCGCCATTCCGTGCCTGCCCGGGAGGGAGTGTGGCTCAGGGTTTAGGGGAGTGGGGGAGGCACAGATGCCCGGGACTGAAATATGTAGCAGTCGGAACAACCAGCTCATTATCTCCTTCACTTTCAATCATCATTTCCCTGCCTGATAAATGGGGGAATGGAGGAAATATGATGAGCCTTGTTAAATTTTAATGGTGATTTCTCTGGCACGAGTGTATTTGCAGGCTCTTACGAAGGAAGGCAAGTACGTATTATATTTTACGACCCAACTCAAGGTGCCATGGTTGGGCTGCTGCCGCTTTTTATTTTAGTTTTCGAGGTTTATTTGGGCTTAAAAAAAAAAAAGTTTGTATGATCTCTCTTTCCTCTGTCTGCGCTATATTTCTGCTCTCAGGCACCATCTCCACCTGTGTCCAGCTGTCCGCCACGGAGCCCGCGCTGTACACGGTCGCCCTGCAGTTTCTCTCTCTGGCTTTAAATGCAGAGACGCAGAGCCGCAAGCAGCTCGCTAGCCGGGCTAGCCCCGGTCCCAGTACCACCCTGTCTGAACTTCTGAGTGACTCACCGGGGAGCCAGCTGTGCGAAGTCATCCTGCAGGTAGTCAGGCCCGACTCCAAGCCACGTATCGCCCTCAAGTTGATCGGAGAAGTCGCCTACACCATTGAAACTAGCCCGAAGCAAAATATCTGTCTTTTCCCCTCACTGCCGACTACAGTCTCAGCTAGAAAGGCAGTGTCTTTTCACTCCGATTTTTACCTCGAACAATTTAGATTATTTTGCATGTGTCAAATACCTTCAACATAAACAAGCCTCTTTAGGGAACAACTGTTCATCTTGACTTCTCTCTTTCTCGCTCTCTCGCTTCCTCTGTCTGCTCTGCGCTGTCTAGTGCTTTGAGAAGAGATCGTTCCAAGACCCTTTGAAGAAAGTTTCGGCAAGAGCTCTAATGTCTGTGCTTGCCAGCAGTCCGAGTGCACAAAGCCATGCTTTCAAAGGTACATTTCAGCAAACTTCCTATTATATCACGATCTGCAGAAGCTCATTCTGACTGCTGTTTTTTGTATCCATTGCTAACCTAAAATATGATTTTTCATAAACGTGAAAAACGCTGTATATATTTCTTTAGCCTTTTTTCAGTGCTGATGGGGGGGCAGGAATGTCTGTATGGTTAATTGACGTTTTCTAATAATAAGACTAGTGGAGGGTAAACCATTAGCTTTCTGAGCAACAGCATTCTTGGTCCTCAATCTTGTTGCATCGCTTGACCTCATTCTAAATATATATTTGTATATTACATGTTTAAAGGTTAAAAGTTAAAAACAAATCCCCTCCCCTCATGTTTCTCAGCTGGCCTCATAGAGTCCTGTGTGGAACAGCTAAAGCACATCCACGCACAGCTTCAACACAAGTCCCTAAAATCTGGAAAAGCTGTGCTGAAGAAAAGGGTGATTGTTGTTGTTATTATTATTATTATATTCTTGTAAACGGCACACACAGATGTGTGGTCCACAGCCCTGCGTTATAGCTGCAGTCCATGCCAAGGGAGAGCCGTTCCCTGATTCACCTCACTACCATCAGGCACGGCTTCTATCAGAGATTAATTTGTGTATGTCCGTCATCATAGTCTCCTGAAAGTGACCTCATTTCATATGTCTTCCAATCATTTCATTAAGCACTGTTATCAAGTACATTTCACATGAGTATTTCTTTGCATACTTGTATTTTAATTTGACACTAAGTTACTAAGTTAGCCCCCTACTGAGTTGTACCTTACTAGGTATTGGTTGTTGTTTCAAAGATAGGAATCCCATTGGCAGCTTTGGCACCAATTGGAAACTCTTTTGTTTAATTTTTTCCCTGCCACACATTGCCTTCACAACTTGTAGTATGACAACTGTATATAACTTGCAAGGTTTTAATCGTAGTAACATGAGCGATGTTGTTTATCCAGATGTCGGTCATCCCAGTCGCTTTTCTAATGATGTTTTTGCTGTTGAATTTGTGGAAATGCTAAATGCACATGATGCCGTCTTTTTCTGTTATGTCCATTTAAAGTTATGTGACTTAGTACGATGACTGTCGCAGACGCGCGTCCATGTGTACTGAAGCACTTGGAATAATGCGTTTAATGCGTGCAAACAGGAGCAGGAGAGCTGTTTGAGAGAATTAAGGATGGTTTTGCAAGTGCTCCGAAACTGCCTTTGTCGTCATAACGAATGCAAGGTGAGTACTGGCACGTTCTCTCTCTCTCGTCGTTGGTATTTGGTTTAAATTGCTTTGTTTTAATATGAGAATTGTACCGGTGCCTCAAGTGAGATTAAACGAATCGTTGGCATTGCTATATGTTTATGTGATGGGCATTGGGTTCTCACAGAGGTGTTGCCAGCAGCTGAATTTCTAATCGCTTCTTTATTCTTGCTTTTATGTTTCCGTAGCTTCATGTGAATTTGTGCAAAATGGAAAACTGAATAATAGCCATAAATGTGCTGTATAGCATTTTTTTTTTGGATTGAGTCGGTGCAGGTTACAACCATTTTGAAGCTCATTGTTTCTAAACATCTGTGGCTGTGTCCATCCAGGCTGCAGCCTCCGACGCTCACCTGACTCGCGCGGTCTATGCCGTCTGGCCTTGGCTCCTGCTGGATGACGCAGCCATGGAGTCAGCTCTGGAGCTGCTCTGCGTCTACACCGCTAACTGCACCGAAGGTCAGGGTTACAGGTGGCTCTGTGTGCACTTTGCTCAGGAAGAGCTTGTTGGTAACATGTGGGTTACATCTGAATCATGCCCTGCCTGTGTTTCAGACCAGTGTAGTCATTTGCCTGTGAGGTGCCTCTCTGTATTGGTATAGTCATGTGGGAAGGAAAATTATATTAATCTGGAGTCCATTGTGGTGGGTGTCATATTTTTCTATCATTTGAAAAAACGGCATGTCTGAGGAAGTTAATTAAATGTGTGTGTATATTAGGAGGAAATTGGTAAGTGCAGCTGTTTAAAAGCTGGGTAGGATGAGCATAGCTGTGGTAACAAATTATTCTGTCCTCCTAAAACAGGTTTTTGTTTGTTTTTTAAATAATTTTGTTTTTGTAATAAGAGTATATATGGTCTTCCTGCATCCTACATCTCAGAAAGCGGTTGACTGAGTTGAAAGGGCAGGATGCGATGTCACCTGGGGATATTTTGTGACACAAACTCCGGGGCAGAGTATCTCTTTTGCAGTTCCAACGCAATGTTCCACTCTTTGAAGTGTCACCCCTCCTTTTGTGTTCGGTTTCTTCCGTGCAGTTATTAAATACGGTTTTAATCAGATGGAATTAAAACTGAACCAACTGCCCTAATCTACCCGGGAGATAACATTTTGATGCTGTGTGGGGGCAATTTACATTTCTGATGACTCGTTTCTGCACTGTAGTTAAGAGACAGTGCCATCTCATTGTTTTCCTTTGTCCAGCATAAAGACTTCTTTAACTGAACACAGGAGTGCCTTGTGTGTGTGTGTGAGAGGGGTTTAATGTTTTATGTATTTGGTTATTCAGTTATATTTTGTTTTAAAGTACTGATTCCAAGGCTGAATTTTGTAGTAAAATACCCCAGTGTTGCGCATTTCTCATCAGTGGGGTCTTTACAGGAAGTGCGCTCGTCACGGAAACCCATGTGCGTTGAGGGGGGAAGGGAGGCTTTTGTCTAAAAGTTTATTTTTTTGTGTTACTTCAGATTGGTCTTTTTTCAGGGAATTGTAAGATGAAATTTGAGCATACATTAAGCATGACGTATTCCTGTCAACGCGTTGCTACACACGTACAGTACGAATCCAGCTTACCTGGTGAACTCACAGTCCCAGTGTAACGAGCAGGCTTGCGTGCTGTAGTGAACAGTGATGTCTCCCTCCAGCATGCTGCTCACTTTGCTGGAGCTCTGTAGGACAGGCGTCCCTGACGCAGAGAGGCCCGGCATGCCACTCGCTGATACACCACGTAATGAGGCTGGCCACCCAGGTGGCTCCTGAAAACAGCCACGCCCAGCGTCTGGCCTTCTCCCTGCTCTCCAACCTCGCCATATCCCACGACTGCAGAGGAGTCCTGCAGAAGGCAAGTTGGCACATCGGC
>JAOVYW010004467.1:0-13094 GCA_025775045.1 Hiodon tergisus | reverse complement strand
GGCTTCCCAGCAGCCCCCTCGGGGATGGTTGATCGCCATTGGCAGGGGAAGCGCTGCTTTCCATCCCCGTTACAATAATTTCAGTTTAATATTAACTGAATACGTCTGAATTGTTAAAAGGAAAGACATCCTTTCCCAGTCATTGATTAGTAAAACGTAATTGGTAGTACTGTGCAAAAAGTACTATGTAGAGAGATACTATGCACTTTGGAACTGAACTATTAATTTTACACCCTGCACAAACAAAATGCAAATGCCATGGAGTAGATGAAACAACACTATTGCTCATCTGTTACAGGTCTTTTGGGGATGGTAGCACATATGATGTTTACCACAGCCTTCCAGTTGACCGTGAGTCTTGGGCCAGAAGACTGGAAACCCCAGACCTGGGACTACAGCTGGTCCTACATGTAAATTGGCATCTACTTATATTATTATAGGGCCTAACCGAATTAGTTTTAAGTTGAAAGCAGACAGTCTTGTGATATTGTTGACATCTACGATTTTTTGTGTCAAATATGAAAAACATATATTGTAAGAGTGAGTGGCGTGGAGATTTTATTCTTAAGAATGTCTCACAGCCGTAAGTTTGTCTGTCTCCATTTATATCATAAATCCTTTCCTTTATGACAAAATTTTCCTTGTCAGTCTAATCAATCTGAATATTTTATATTTTTCCTCATTTTTTCTTTGTTTTTTTTTCCTCTTTCAGCTTGGCATGGAGCTCTTTCACTGCCTGCATGGCTTCCTCGGTGACGACAATCAACAGGTACACAAAGACTATCCTGGAGTTCAAACACAAACGGAGAAACATAGAGAAGAACCTGAAAATCAAGCAGAAACTGCTTGACATTGACTCCCCGGACCAAGTGTGGGACATGTACATCAGCTCGGTGCCCAGCACGGCCGAGGAGCTCCTCGACCTCTCCAGCAACGGCCGCAAGCTTTCCAACGCCTCCGTCTTCCTCGATTTGAATGACTTGCCGGACCCTCAGGTGGAGGAGTACTGCTGAAAAACCCTTGTGCCCCCTCACCTCCGGGGACACTGACTGTACGCGGCCATCCATTAACTCTGGAAGCGATCGGCACGCGTTGTTAGCCATGGTGGCTCCGTCTGAAAAAGCATGATGTTGCGTCTGTGTCCAGCGCTCTAACCGTAAAGATATTTATTACCTGCAGTTAATTCAATTAATTATTTATTATATCTCACTGTGTAATTGGGGGGGGGGTCGGCTGTTTACAGTAGCTTCAGTTATCTGTGTTCTCGCGGTTTATCCATGTGGGAGTGGGTAAATGGGGTTAAACACCGCACCGTGATTGCCTTCTCCAAAGTCAGAATCTTAAACATGAAAAGAAAGGTTTCTTTTGAATATAACTTGGAAGGAAATAGTGGACACAAAGTTATCAATGCAAACACTTTTTGAGTTTTGAGATCCTTTGTATAGCCTATGCCGATTTTGAACAGAAGTATTTGAACAGAACCAGTAGTATTTGGACATGGTTTTTCCTTTCTAAAAGAATATGCTAATGGTTGTTTTTGTGTTTTTATTCGATGGTATTTAATTTATAAAGTATTTTTTTATGAGTAAATATTTTTTCAGTGTTTTGCTGTGAAACGTCTGTAAAATGATACCGTGACTGTTAAGTGCCTTTGTTTTTAAAATATTGATTCGTGTTTCAATTAAACTTGTAACTGCATGCTGAATATTGTGGAATAAAATTGAGTAAAAGTTTTTTTTTTTTTTTTAATAGACCTATAACTGCTGGTAATGTTCTTATTGCAAATCATTGTATTTTTTATGACATGCAGTGTGGAATATAAAGCTTTTCTTATGTCCTTTGAAACAATAAAAGGCAATAAATATATACTCATATGTACTTGTTGCTAAACAAACCATGATTTATTTCCTGAGAAATAATTTCCTCGTTTCAAACTTCAGCTCAGTCCAATTGGACTGAAACATCTATAGTAGTAGATATGAAGAAAAAAGATTTTGAGATTTCAACCCAATTAATTTATACAGGCCAACAAGACAGACACAGACAACAAAAAAGGGACAAAACTTTTTAAACCCTAAGTCTGTCATACGGTAGTTGAACAAATAGACACGTGTAAAAAAGACACGCACTTACCCTCCGTGCTATGAGACTAAAAGAGGCATCCTTTCAAAAGGCAATTCTCTATGGCTAGGACTGATTAAAATCTTGAACTCGCCCACCGAATTTAATGAAATTGTATTCAGTGGTGTTATTTTTAATATAAAAGTTATAATCTAACTTCTTAGAAAAATAAAAATACATCACATTAAGTGAGATTTGTGGTTTGCCAAGTTTTGATTTGGTCCCAGCCTATATATTCAAAATATGTCTATCCAAAAAGGTCCCAAAAAAATTGTATACGATCCCATATATCTTAATTCGAGGAATACTTCCTCAGACTTTCAATGGTGGAAATATAGGAAGAGCTCCCTATATCTAAACAGCTTGGACCTCTTAGTGTTAGCGGCATATGTTTATATCCAGTTTGATTTGCACTTTTTTTCAATCGTATTAAAAAAGGTCGGCAAGTGCAGCTTTGAAATCCACTCCTGCGAACAACGACAGAATCACGAATGACAACATACTTAGCATGTGTTGTCCTGAGTACACACAGCACTTCAAAACACATTTTATAATAATACAAAATCGCAGACAATATTGTGGGGTTTTGCTAAGGGATTTCCCTTGAGCTAGCCTCAGCCCATTAGGTACAGTGATGACACACATTGACTGATGTCTTTTCTTTTTCTTTTTCTTCTCGCTATTTGCAAATATGGGGAAGTACGAATAGTCTCCTCCAAACGTAGTCTCCAAACCTCCAAAAGATGGTTGACTCGAAGGTTTGGAAGATTAGCCTCTCTGCAGGCAACAGAGCCCGTATAAAAAGGTTCAGCGCCCACTAGAGGAGAGGCACGTCCCTCTTGGCAGTCCTGCCACCCTGCAGGAGCACGGGAGGTTAGTAGGTGATGCTTGTTAGTGATGAGATTAGAGAAACCCTGCTGATTTAATACACTTGACGTGACCCTCAACCGAGGCAGCAGTCCCCGCTTGAACAAGCAATGCTGACATATTCAAGGTTCTTTAGCTCAGACAAAGACCAATGAGAAAATATTGAATAACAATTACCTGCACGACTAAACATCTACTTACGCATCCACTGCCCTTTATCCTTCAGGAAGGGGTTATTCAGGATTAGGGCTTTCAATGTCGATTCATGAAAAATAAGTTAACTATAAGAACATTTACAGAGTATGCCATTTCCCTTTGAGGACTCCTGTAATTTTATTTTAAGTTTTGTGGCACGCCTAAATTCTGTCTAGTGACAGTGTGCAAATAAAATTTTAGTTGAATGAATATATGTTGTCTAAAACTTAATTCCCCTCCTTTGCTCTAAACTGAGCAGAGGGCACTCCCCAGTAATTATTTAAATGAATCCACTATCCACCACTGGCTTCAAACCACGTTTATGGGTGATCCTCTCTATGGAAATTATTATCGAAGCATATTATATATATTTTACAAGATGGATTGCGAGGATTTCTGTGATCGTGGTTCTCTGCCTCGTATGTAAACTATACTACTTAAATTGCAAAACAGAGTCTGCGTTATCAACCCCAGTTTCCCTTAATTTGTCAATGGGAAAACTGCCAGGATCAACAGTAAGGTTCATACATTTTATTTAATGTATGTATTTATATATCTATGTCAACATTTGCTTTCCATTTTAGAGAGATGTACTGAATGTATTACTTTGTGAGGAGGCAAGCTAATTAGCATGGGACTGATAAATTTATAAAGCATTTGTTGATATTTTTACATAAGTCTTACTAAAATAACAATAAAAAATATAAGAAAATCAAGTTATTAAAATGTACTCAAAAGAGACAAAGGTATCACATCAACTTCGTTAAATTGCTTCTTGCCAATATATATGATCTTCAGTGGTGGTTGGTGGACAATTTTCTAGGTAGGGCTGTACCACATACAACAATTTCAGCAACCATCCCAGTATGATTTAATGCAAAACAGTGAAAGTTTAAGAAAAAGTTTAAGAAAAACAGTTAAAGGGAAAGTTTACCAAAAAATGACAAATCTGTCATCATTCACTCACCCTCATACCTCAAACCTGTATGACTTTCGTTCTTCTGTGGAACACAAAAGAAGATATTTGGAAGAATGTTCGAACCAAACAACATTGGTGCCCGTTCATTTCCAATATATGGACAAAAAAATAATTGAGACATTTCTCAAAATATCTTCTTTTGTGCTTTGCAGAAGAAAGAAAGTCATTTAGGTTTGGAAAAACATGAGGGTGAGTGAATGATGACCGAGTTGTCATTTTTGGGTGAACTGTCCCTTTAAGAGAAGGACGTATTCAAAACAATAAACAATCTTGTAAATGTCAACTGACCTCTTACAAATTAATTATTTGAGATTTATTTTAAAATGTCAACTGTACTCAGAAAGAAAAATAATGTATTAGCATGACCGCACCCACATAGCCGGGCCTACGGGAGAAGCCTCGCGTGTACGGCTTCCCTTTATCGCTAGCCTGTTGTCTAATTGCGACGTCAGGATGATTGGGGCCCAGCTGTTTTACCTCAAGTTTTTCCGCCAATGTTCTCCACTCAAATTGACTTTCTAAGAGAGATTTTACCGAGTTAGGGTTGGGCCTAGAAGCGGTGATAATTGCGCTCGCCATTTTTAATTCTTTTTAATTCTATTTCTATTAACCAACTTTTTTATTTTTAATTTCAGTTAGTTAGAGACCCTTGATCACAACTTTTAAAATCACAATTTCTTATCAGATTGTTATATAGACTATTTTAATATATTTATTATTACAGTGTGTATTCTCAACTGCAATACTTTTGGGAGTTTTAACATCAAATAGCCGTTAAAAGCACAATGGTTTTGTACAGATTTGCTGTTCAGATTCTGCAACTTGAACCAGGCAATGTTTATATTTATTTGTCCATAAGAGGGCACTATAAACTAAATTTTGACACGATTTGGCTGGTTAAGGGTCGCTTTTGACAAAGCTTGTAGGCGTTACAGTCATGCACTACATTAATAAATACGTTAAACCAAGCCATTTCCTATCTGTGTTTTAGGCAGGCTTTGAAATATTTGTTTTTTTATTCCTAGTTTTAATATATAATGCGCTATTGTGACACAGTTTTGGCTGTCTGGAGCACGTAAAAACAATTGACGGCAGGGGTGCGCCAGAGGTTTCAAATTGCACTCAATGAAGCCTACCTTAGCTGCCGTAGCTTTGATGAGATATGGATTTTGCCATTTTAATTGATACTGCTGAGGATCCAGTTTCTGACCATCAGATCCAGTTAGGTGGACTGCTAAAATGAGATTGTTCTGTGGAGTTCTGGTTCCTGGCAGTAATTGAATTAACTGTTCCTCTTGTCCCAGTGATTGATAGAGCAGCAAAGATTGAGAATTAAAAATTAGATCTTTTTTTTTCTTCTGGTCCTGCAATCAATCAAACACCGGCGACCCATAAACTGGGTGTTAACTTGCCCATCGGCAACCTTTCCTTAGCAGTGGCCTTAGAATGAGGGGGGAACTGAGTTCAAGCGGCACATCTGTGCCTTCCTTTCTGACACGTCATTTTATCAGGAAGCATTAAATCAGTTGTTCCCGGGACAGCTGGAATCCTCTCAATCCTTCAGCAGTGTTGCCCTTGCTAATGTCAGGCCTGGCTTTGTGTGCATCGAGGCTGGGATAGCACTGCTTTTGCGTTGTGCTGTTTTACCTATGTGTGAACACATACATTTTAACAGCTCATTTTAACTCTAACTATTCGGTAATACATTCATAGCTGGTTATGGCAGATGGTGACTGCTGTCCATTAACATTGCAGAGTCCATTCCTCCATTATATATATATATATTTTTAAATTGAACAGGTGAGGCACACTGGGCTGCACTTTTCAGTACAAAAGCGAATTGATTTATTTTTTGTAATGTCAAACCAGATGCCCGGTTTAAATCATTTCCCCCCTAGAGTAGCACAGCACAGAGAACAGCCTTGTGCTAAATATTTCCTGGTTAATGGCCCATAAAATGTGGCAAATCTCAGAGCAAATCAAGCATTTAATTATCCTATATCAGCTTGTACTGGCCCTTCAGATGATAGATAGAGTTCATCAGAATTAAAACACAGGGAAAATGTTCGCGAGAAGATAAACAAAAGGCCAAGTTTATGTAATTTGCTTGGTGACACACCATTACGTGTATAAACTTGACTTTAGAAATCTTGTGAGGATGTGTTTTATTAGGGAAAATGTTTCCATAAACTATCAAAAAGTGACAGAAGATGAACATTTTACTTGTAGAAGCAAATTAAGCTTCAGCAAACATGTCATTGTTATTATCGATAGACATTTGTTAATTAGTGTTATTATTTCAACATTAATCTGAGACTCGTTTTCAGGGCAGTTGCACAGCAAACAATTTTACACAGTTGGATAGACAAGCAATTTGCATTAAGTACCTTGATCAACAGTAGAGTAGTGCCAAGATTTGAACCAGTAACCTTCAAGTAACACGACTAACGGTTACAAGGCCAAACCAATGACTCTGATGAGAGTCATGGAACAGTAAGGGATGATTTAATCATTACATCATTTATATTTTTAAAAAGATCAAGTTAAAAGTTGAAATGAGAGAACCCCATCATTAAAGTGGCTTATAAATCAACTATGGCTCAAAGTGATAGACGTGTTCAATTTTGGTGAAGGGTGGCACAAGATTGTGGGGAATTACAGTTCAGCAAGGTTCACAAGGGTTACTCAAAGGTCATAGTGTGCAAAAGGTCAAGTGTAGAACTGCGTACTCCCTTCACCGTGACTCCCATTCTTTTTTATCCAATGTGAAAATCTCCAATCATCCCTTGACTTAGTGGTCTCTTAACCTTGCGGTCGCATACACCTCAAAGTTCCTGTTATCATAGAGAATATGATCACTTCCATTCCCCACAGAGCACCCCTGGTACCTGCGGTCTGCCAAGAACACAGCCCATGCATCATTTGTGGATTGTCTGTATACATATTTTGTCTTTCTGGTTTTTTCAGTATAGCGAGTGAGCTTCCATGTTTTCTTAATAGTCTTGATGTCTCCGGCAGTTCCGGCAGCAAAATTGGTGGATCTAATGCTGAATTTTCTGCATAAATGTAGGACAAGTGGCTTTGGATGCTGTGGCCACCACCTTTGTAATCGGCACTCCCAAGCAAATCTGCTTACATGGTTCCGACCTGTTCTTAATCCTTTTTGTTATCTAATGGGAGGATGAATTGCGACAGCAGCACTGTGTATATGATTAACCCGTCATCGGTCACCGAAAGCCCAAAGGGAATATGAATCCCCGGTATCAATGGTGTCTGGGCAATATTTCTGAGAGCAGCAGACTGGGCATTTGCTGATGTGTTTATTGTTTGCTTGCTGCCTTTCAAAGGACAAATTCACATGTGTGTGACCTTTTCAGTTTTTCAGATTTTTAATTCAGTTCTATTTATCAAAGGGGAGGGGGGGGGGTCAATCCTGCCAATCATGTATAGTTCCAGAACATGTTTTCAAACTCTATTCAGTCTTGAAAGTGGATTAAAAATAAATAGTGCAGGATATCCACGATATTTAAACACGCACATGATTGACCGCTTTATGGCCAACACCAGAATATCCTAGTAAAACCCAACACCTTTGAGGGTTTCCTTTTTAATGCATGGATTCATGTTCACCCACAGTTCTAGCGATGGTGTGACCAAGTGTTAGATACAATAGGGTAAGATGCAGTTTTATTTTTTTACTTATAATTTCCGCGCAGCATTTGTGTGTGCTTCTTGTAAACTTCTTGTCTACAGAACCTTACCTAGCTCTCTGTTCCGACATTACCCTAGGTTAGGAATAGACGGAATTCAGTTGCTTGTTTCCAATTAAGTCGAGGCCTGTTCTAATTTGCCCTAAATGATAACAGGACAAAAACCGGAACACCATACCACATCAAAAAAAAGAGAGATTAGTTTGATGGGCAAGAAAACAACACTTGCTTTGCCAATTGTCCATACACCAGGATCCCTCACTGCCAGCCAAAATCCTGCCCAGCCAACTGGTAAAACCTTAGGTTGTGGGGTTGGTAAAAGTCCCGAAGTCTCTGAATGACATCCGGGTTAATTCTGGGATGTGTTCTTCCTTTGGTCTTCCCCAGGCAGTGCGGCTTGCTGCTGCCCTCCGGCTTCTTCAGGCACGGGAAGCCCTTGGTCTTGTTGAAGTAAAAGTGCTTGTCCGTTATGATCCTCTGCAGGCCCAGGAAGTCCTGCACTCGGCCGAGCTCTCCGGCGGGGTTGCTGATCAGCCTCTCGCCGTGGACAAAGTGGATCTGGGATAGGGGGAAGTAGGCCAGCCACCTCTCCAGGTGCTGTGCGTACAGGCCTATCCAGATAGGGCTCCAGAAGGAGTCGATCTGTCCGGTGGTCCTGTTCTTGAAGGTCAGGCTCTCAAAGCTGGGGATGTCCGGGGTTTTGGATATGATCTGCGTGTAGTCCGAGATGGCCCGGGTGATGGGGTCCCGCACCACCACGATCAGCTTGACCTCCCGGGACATGGAGTGAATGCGGGCCGGCGTCTCAGCTGTGACGAAGTACCTGGGCGTCTTCTCCATCACAATCTGCCCGTCCAGGGCCTTTGGCATCATGCTCCTTTGGGAAGAGGAAGACACATCAATTACCCATGAGTTCCATCGCATGGTTATAACAAAACAATTAGAAAGCTGCTATTGAATGCAACATTTTTTGCCCTCTATTTGAAGGAAACAAGAGAAAATAAAGTATATTTTGAATATTAGTTGGAATGATTAGCTTGCTAATGCCTTTAGATGCACAAAACCCTAAATATTCAGCAGAATTAAATATTATAACAAGAGATGTTTCGGTTTGGAAGGCAATCAGTTTCCCAAAAGTTCTGACATGAGGTAACAGAATCTTTGATATATGATGGATTGTACCTTGTTTATTCTGATACAACCTTTGGTCAGTTTGCATTTTAATAATTACTGGCCAAGGTACTGTTCCGGGCCGTTTAGTTGATGACCAAAGCTTGAAATGTATTAAAAAGAAAAGGAAAATCAAACATCTGACATGAAGAAAGACGCAGTCATAACAACCCAGTTTTTAACACGGCGCACTCCTGTAATATATTGTGAATTACACCGGTTATTAACACGCCTCCGCCTCTCCAAGAGCTACTTAACATGCGCCCTGGTAGTAAACGTCGGCGTGCAGATGTACAGTCAGCATCAATCACTTCGGTGGACCTGACTGGCGAGGCAAAGCAAACAGAGCGCCGCTCCTCCGCACCCACACTCAGCAGATGGGACTCATTTACATCGGTGGGGGGGGCTCTTGGGCGACACCGCCGCCAACTCAGGTGCCGCCGTCGGGGGGGCCCGAGGTCCACCTGAGCCCCGCCACACAGGGGACTCCCCCTCGGCTGAACTCATTCCACTGGAGTGCCATGGTTACACTGTCAGTTTAACAAAAGATTCGCCTGCCAGGATGACACACCCCATGCATGTTCTTGACACATGTTTTGAACGATATTTGGGGTGTCAAAGAAGAAAAGACGCATTTGTTCAATTTGGAAAAAGGTTCTAACGACGAATATTTAAGTATAGAACAATAGCGTCACAATAAAAGTTAACATGCCTGTCTGTCTGTGTATGCTATGGATTGCTTTTGTTAAGTTATTACATTGTCAGTTTAAGTTACTACGTTATTCATCAAAAAGAGTTACCTCATAATATAATAACTACTGGATAATGTAATTGGCTATTAGATTATCCGGGATAAGCTATTACGTTACCTGTTCAACATGTTTATCCAGCAAGTTATCACATTATCCGGGTCCATTACAATACAAACGAAGAAAATATAACATTATGGCAAGGTAATACATTATCTGGTTTCATTACGTTATAAACGAAGAAGATATCACATTATGACAAGATATTACATTATACGGTTTTTTAAATGAAACCGTTATTGCACGACAGGTTATTATCTGTTGTCACACTCCCTCTGACTGACTATGGACCCTGAGCAGTATTGACTGGGACACAGTAAAGTTGCCATCACTGTATGTCAGCGCTTTAAAAGTCTGTGAGAAAGGTTAGATTTTAAAACTGAAAACCCCAGAAGCTATGTTAACCCTAAGGAGTTGCTATATTGCTCATGTTCACAATAGATATTTCAAAATTCCAAGATATTTCTCTCGAATTGGTGAAAAAGTATCACAATCTGGAGTATCTGGAACACTTGGTCATCTGCAAAAATTTAACATGAAAATGAATCTGACTTTGCGGTTAAGGCGTTGAGTGGACTAAAAACCAGTCCACTCAACTCTGGCCCTCTAGAAAACCTCTGTTCTGAAGGGTTGTTTGAGAGACACTACAGTGACCAGTACAGAACTTGACCTTAGTTTTGCAGGGGAGCCTGTCAGGCTGACTGATGACCTGACAAACAAGCATTGAAAGATCGATCACTAAATGCTCTCAGTGTCGTCTGGCATGAAAAAAGGTCTCACCTTTCAGTGGCACAAATGCTTGCAATATGACCTGCTTTTCTCTAGCCCCCACCCCGCCACATCACGGTGAAGCCCTCTGGAACTTAGAAGAATTTAGCTGGCACTCCAGAAAAATCCCTGGGCACACCGCTTTATCTATTACTTCATCCAGGCGAGCACTTAGCCTGCAGACTTCCCTGTTTACCCCCATTAGAAAGACAGTGAGAGTCTTAGTGAAGGGCATTAATAATTGAGACCATTCTGTTTTCTGAGAGCTTATCCACATTCTCAAACAGGTAGCGCGGTTTCTGCGCGCGACACGCCTGACGAGGAAAGGCGCTTTTATCTGCTGTTTGCAGGGGTTGTTAGCGCTGTGGCGGTGACTCAGACTGAGTCAGGGTCGGCCGCGGATGCTGCCTCGTGTACGGAATTCACATGCTCCACTGGCGGGGAGCGGGAAGGGTCGGCGTAAGAGAAATGAAAGCGGTTCTCCATTAGCAAACCATTGAGATCAGCCTTGGAGACAAACTCACTGTAGCAGAACATGCTGCTTTTGTGTTCGGAGTGCTTGTCTACCCATTAACAAGAGATACTTCATGGCAGAAATACAATAAAGATTTATTTTTATTTTTTTAATGAAGAAGTGTGTGCTCCAAGGTTCTTTGGTTACATAATCCAGCACCAAACCAATCACGCGTGGGTTTATCTTTCCAAAGCACTATGTGTTGCACACTGTTTAGGTAAGAAAAATTGTGAAACCCAAAGAATGCCACAAGCGATTAACAGTGAATGCTTAAAACAGAAAGGCTCACAGCTTCCGTTGTACCTTTGCATCTGATAGAACCTCTTAACCCTCTTAAGTCACCATCTTTTGCTTTATCTGTCTTTTCTTGGGAATGCTTTTATAAAATCTTTTGTATATGTACAATATATATGTACACAAAAAAAAAATCTAAACACGTTAAATATTTGAGATAATATAATGATTTAGTTTTGAGACATCGAATTGACTAAAAACTTAAAAATTCAATAAGCATTTTTCATTTGGGAAAATTCAGTTTAAACAACTTCATGGCCTTCAGGAGGGGTTAGTCAGCAACTGGGTGCCTGACCTCCACAAATAAAATTTTGTGAATCTCCCCAGGGTTGTCTATTTTTACCAGCGCCTTCCTCACTCGACAGATACAACTGTGTGAGCGGAAGCCCGCATAGTCACAGCGACGCTCGCCAACAGTGTGGATTTCTAAGGGTTTCGTATTCCTGTGAGGGGCGGACGGTGTTGACAGAGCTGTTAGCCATTGAATTTTTTTTTTTTTTAATTGAGATATTTTTGATGGATTTTTGAGCAGACCATCAGAACAACTGTCCACGTTTAGGCCCGACCAGTCAAAGAGAGAGTTGCGCAGCACCCTTCGAGAACATGACATGACAGTTAATCTCATTTGAAAAAGAGTGAGAACCTGCCATCTGGGGGCCGTTTTTTGTGAGATTAAAAACAAATAATTACAGTAATAAGCTCCTAGTTGGTTTCTTATCAAATATATATCATTATTTATCATTGGTGAGAACTGGTATCAGCAAAGCAGCTTATTTCTTTCCTTTCAAAATAACTTTACACATATCTGTTCGCATGTGCATTGTAAAATGTTTTGAACAAAAGGTGTATTTGTCATCTTGATTGTGAGTGTGATGGTGATTGTGATTTTTGGATCACTGTTTTCCACTCTGAGAAGACAATAAGAAAAAAGAACTGTTCCCCTTGGGGGACCTATTGCAATCAGTGCTTTAACTGTACTAATGGTAGCCATAATGTTCTGTATTTTGAAAGCAATTTACAGGGGATGAAGAAAATGTGTAATAATTAGTAATGAATTAAAGTAAATCTTAATAAACTAAATTAAGCCTGCTAACTGTTTTCAAATGTATTTGATTGAAAGAGTTGTTTTTATACAAATGCTTCATTAATTCATGTTTAAGAAATGCCAGAGATTTCCGTGTATGTAACGGCAAACCAGTAACGAAACAATTAAGCACTGTCAATGTCTGAAAAACTGTATTAATACCTTTGACCCTAATGCCGTCTTTGAGGCCATCAGTTGTTGTTTGTTTGTTTTTCTCAGGTTGTTCCCATCAGACCAGTTACGCAGAGATAGTTTAAAAAAAATAAGTCGACCCCTGTCCCTAATTGCGCCCGGGTTGAGGCTGGCTTGCCGCTCTCTCAGAGGTGCACTGAATAAGCCGAATGGCCCTGCGCTGTGCTGTGGGTATTGATTACGGCAGGGTATGGTAATGCAGGCCTCAGCTGGCAAGAGGGGGGCGGCAGGTGGACTCTGTAGACAGAGCACTCTGGAGCCCCATCAGCGCCTTGCTGCGCACAGACAGCTGTGAGGTAATTACTTCGCTCTCGGTATCAGGCACCAACTTTTGGTCAGGGAAGGGGGGGGGGTGTGGTGGGGGGGGGGTTGGTGGGAGGGGGGGGTTAAG
>JAOVYW010004465.1:0-11530 GCA_025775045.1 Hiodon tergisus | reverse complement strand
TCGTTATTATTTCAGAGGGTTGCTTTAAGTCTGGAAATATTTTCAGCATCACTAGCCGGTTTCGTCGTAAACCGGGCTGTACACACAGTCACCCTGAGCGTATGAATGTTCTCAAATCTCCTCTGTGCCTGTGTTTTACCTGTTGAATCTCTGCGTAAATCTGCGCAGAGTGTTGGCGAAGTCGTTCTCTGTGCTCGGGAGCCGTTTCTCTACCACAGGCTTATATATTTTATAGTCAGTGTCTACGGTGAGTTGTTGTCTGACGCAGGACCTGAAAAGCTGGATCTGAACAGCGGTACCCTGAGTAACCCTGGTCACGTGTAGGGACGCTTGCTTCTTTTATAAGCGAATGTTGGCGAGTTTCAGTCATTTTAAAAGAATTAGAACCTGGTTAAATGAATGAGATCAGAAGAGTCTTTGGCCGGGTTTTAGAGCAGGGTGGTCATCTTTGCATTATTGATGATAATCATTGCATTATGGCTCTGAAGTTGATTTGCACCCTGATTGTCCTTTGAAGAGAGGAACGCCAGCACTCAGCAAGTTTACGTTGATTTGCTTCATGGTGGCAAGGCTATCAAAAGATTGGTCGATGACTTTTACTTTTTTTATGTGTTCTTGCAGTCAAGCCCTGTTTTGTTTCTGTTGCCTATCACGAATCGGCAGATTTGTTTTGGTGCTGCGATGAGAACACTTTTTCTTCAGGCTGTGGTAGTCGGTTATTTCAGACGCCACGGCAAATGAACTAAAACAAACAAACAAACTCATCTGACATGTGAGGAACGTAGCTTTTCGCATTGGTTCTCTGTAACTGTAACTCATTTAGGTTCGTTGCCTGTGGATACAGGCAGCCTGATCATCTCGACCCCGAAAGAACATGTTCCCCCAAGCCAATGTGTCGGTGCGAATCTGCACCGATGACTGCCGATTATCCGCGGCGTAGATGCGAGCGCTCGCCGACTGTGGTATTAAGGGGGCGGGGCTGTGAAGGAGCTCCGCCCCTTGCGCATTCTCTGTCATCCACCCAGGCTAGGCTGGGATTGGTTCCGCTGCATTCTGAAACCCGTAATCGCTGGGAAAATGACGACGCATTCTAACTCGGTTTGACCGGACTCCAGTGACCACGCCGAGGTTAAAGCGGTGCCGTGGGTGGGGGTCGAAGCCGGGGTCGCGGTCGCGGTCGTTCAAGGCGGAGATTAACCGAACACATCCCGCCCTTGTCATAAGGGAGCTCTGATTAGGCGCTCATTGTCTCATTAATTGGAAGGAGGAGAAGGGAGAATAAAAATACCGCGGTTACATGGGTAGGAGCTGATCGCCATGACAATGTCTGAGTAATCTCTGGTTTAAACGAGGGGAAACGATAGAGTCCAGTGGACAGTTTCTGCTCTGACTGCATTCTGAGGGGTGCAGGAACAGGTTCCATATCACAGCAGTAACCCAACAAAGATTTGCTCCCGGACTTTGCTCCTCCAAGTAGTTTGGTTAAGACATTTCAGGGCATTACACCACAATACCCACAACCAAAAGCCTTTCGTTCGTTTGGTGCCTGGTGTGTTTGCTGATTTTTCTGTTTTTGTTTTCTCTCTGTTCTGTTCTGTCCTCCAGCACTCAGAGGGAGGGATTGAGATGCTTTGTCAGGGCTAGAGCGAGCAGCAGGACCCAGTCACGGTTGGCGGGAGAACCCCTCTAAATGAGCCTGGGTGCGCTATCGGACCTGCTTTGAAAAGGAATAAGGACTTAATAGGATGTCAACAGAGGTGGAACTTCAGCCAGCTGTGAGAGCCAGCGTGAGAAAGGAGACCAAGAAGAAAGGTTGGAGACCGGATTGCTGTTTCTGTGCTGCAGAATAAATACACACAGATATACACATATACATGCACACACACTCGCATGAAGATACACGCATATACATACATACACATACACGCACACCCAAACTTCCACACAGACACACACGCATATACATACTCACACAAGCACGCACATACGCATACGCACACACACTTCCACACACACCCACAAACTTCCTTACAGAAACGCACACATACATACATACACACACACACACACACACCTACATTGCATTAACATCTTGTTATTAATAATTGGTAGAAATTAATTGCCAGGTATTTTTTCCTCCCTAATCTACAGTTGCCAGAATTACTTGAATTTCTCTCCGCAGGGCTGGACCGCGAGAACCCCTCTCTAAAACCCGAGTTTGACTGGAAATCCTAAAAATGGGGACATTTATAGATTTGCGGAATAAGCCTCTTCAGAAGATTAGTGCAGGCGAAAGGTTAAGTGTTGCTCAGATAAGGCAGGCTCGAGTTCCAGTGAAGGCAAAGTAATTAAACCTTAAAGGGTAATAAATAGCTATGTGGCTAACGACTGTTCTGTGATGACAGGGCTAATTGAAGGCTATGGCAAAGCATGGTCTATAAGTAGATGAATGACAGCTGCAACTCTTATCAGTTATATGAAAGCAAAAGAGCGGAATAACAAGTCTTGGCTTCATGCGAGAGCAATCGGAAATAGCGCTACGTAACACGCCATGTCTTATATAGATATATATAAAGCCAAATAGGAGCAGACAATACGTCGATACGTAAAAATCAGATGGACTTGCTTGTTTCCTCGTCTGTACTTGATTCTGAAAACACAACCTTGAAAGATAACGCGTGCACCGAGGAATAAGACGACCGTCTTCATGAACGAGAGGACTCCGGACGTGCTACTGTGTTAAGCGCCGTATGTATGAAGAAAACGCACGTAACGGTTTATTTACAAACGCAGCGAACGTGGTCGGAATGGCCGTGGTGAGGAGCTGTCAAGGGAGTGGCCCTATCGACCCGCTGTCCTTGCGGGAACCGGGGCGCTGACGAGGCTGTTTGCCTGATCGGGGTGAGAGGACGGACGATGTTGCGGCGTACGCGACTTTGCCTTTTAATCAGCGGGGTGCCGGTTCTCCCTTCCAAAGCGCTCCTTATTAAAAATGTCATGTGAGTTATGCCTGTAATCCTTTAATTGAGATTCCACGGGCACTGTGAAGGAGAAGCTGGCTCCAGATGTCTCCCGGTGACACGGGGAACATTTCTTGTCCCCGCGGGACGGTTCCGCTCGCGTTCAACCTCAGACCAATCTCTTCCACTTAGACGTGCGGACACCCAGAGAGGGCAGGGGACAAAGATCCCAAAAACAGAGTAGTTTGTTTCTTTAGCACTGCCACGGTACTTTTAATCAGATGCCATAGGAGGTCGTGAATCTGCATATTTCCTGGCAGATTAGTCACGAACCCCGCTGTGCCTGACTTGTGCGACGTTGGCACAGGTGCTTTCAAAAGCTGCTAATCGTGTGACACACGCCTCTGTCTCCCTTTGGAAAGTTTTGCGCTGCCCTTGTGATTACCTGCGGGACACGTCCTGTGCGTTTTCTCTGTACGAGTTATTAATTGCGAGTAATTGATGCAGCTTTAATTGGGGTTTAATCAATTGTGGTTATTAATAATTGCTTAGTTGGTCCATTTCCTAAAAGGTCTGTTGAGAGGATTGAAGAGAACATTCTATTGAAATATTATCTGTCATTAGCCGGATGGACACACGGTCATTATGAATGTGAATGTCATTAATGCACATTAAAATGTAAAGGTGCCCGACGAAACACCGGCGCTAATGAAACAGCCGTTCGGTGAGCAGATATCAACCATATCAACCTGCATCATTCGAGTGCTTAGGAAATAGCCTTGAGTAGCTCCTCTATAGCGTAGCGTCTGGTGTGTCACCGAGAGCCTTCATGAGGCTTCACGTTCCCAACCCGTGCTAAACGTTCCATTCTCTTCCTCTTCCAAATTCATGCCTGGACTGGGGAAATGCCGGAGCTAAGCTAACCCTGCTTGTGACCGGATAATTAGAGATAATTACCTGTGTTTTTGCTGGCTATCCCAATGTAAGCTTGAATCAGTGGACAATTTTGTGTTCAGAGGGCGTTTAGAGGGCATGACTACTGATGATGGTTTTATGAGAAATGCAGCCTAATAAGCTACGGCATGTAACCGAAAGGTTGCCTGTTCCAGTCCCACCCCAGTTATACTTGAACAAGTTAGTTAACCTGTAGCTTCAGTTAATTTCCAGCTGCACAAATCTTCCAAAAGACATTTGTTTTGATGATGGTGGAGGAGAGCGCCGTCCAAACTCTCCCATAGGTGTTCAGTTGGGTTGAGATCTGGTGACTGCGAAGGCCATAGCGTATGATTCACATTTCCACACTCATCAAACTATTAATTCAGTGACCCCTCATGCCCTGTGGATGGAGACATTGTCATCCTGGAAGAGAACACTCCCATCAGGATTGAAATGATTCACCATGGTATAAAGGTTATCACTCAGAATAACTTTGTTAATGATTTGCAGTGACCTTTCCCTCTAGGGGACAAGTGGACCCAAACCCACAGCATAACAGAGCCTCCGGACCCCCTCACTGTAGGGGTTTCCTTTAGTTTGTCACCCGCCTGTATAATGCTTTATAATGAGTCGTATTTTTACCACATGGCGTAGCGAGGTAGCTATCTGTCAGCAATCGCCTTAAGGAAGACGCAATGAAACGATTTTTGCTACCGTTTGTCTGGGTAAAAATCAGTGACCGATTATTACAGGCAACTAGCGGTTATCTCCGATCAGTAGCTTGACACTTGAGTGCACGATTTAAGACTTTATGATGCAATGATGAGTCCTTCTGCTCCAGGTGGGGATGAGGGCCATGGTCTCAGAAGCTAAAGCACCCTAAAGTGCATGCCTCCTCCTAATGAGATTGTTTAACTTATTTCCTTAGCACGCAATGCTATCCAGAGCAATAAACATAGGTTACAATTGTTAAATCTTAACCATTTGTGTAGCTAAGTATTTACTATCATTGTCAAGTCAAGTATATAGGCCAGGGAATGAAAACCTACAACCAGCAAGTTCAGTACATTAATCACTCGACTGCCTATAG
The DNA here is from genome assembly GCA_025775045.1 of Hiodon tergisus. Lineage (NCBI taxonomy): Eukaryota > Metazoa > Chordata > Actinopteri > Hiodontiformes > Hiodontidae > Hiodon > Hiodon tergisus. The sequence goes on along the minus strand of JAOVYW010004465.1, from coordinate 6,544 downwards.
GAGGTGATACATTTTACAGACATTTTGCCTATATATAAATTAATGGAAGAAAATGTATATACACATCTCCCTGTTCACATTCTGGTCTTACTTTTATTTTTGTTTTTATTCAGGACAGTACTGATCTGTTCTTGTCTTTTTTGTTTACGGTTCATCCCATTTTGAAAAATATGAGTAGGATCTACTATCTGTACTGCAAGTTAAACAGCTGGGCTACGCTGCTTTAGAAAGATCATTTTACGTGAAGTCCTTACCCACGGCGACACACGCATGGCTGTCACAAGCAAGCACCAAACAGCTCAATAGCAGAAAGTGCGGCATCTCATCGTCGGATCGGCATCAAGGCTTTTACTCAGCGCTGATGTGGACCGGCGGAAGTAAAGTCGTGCACGAAGTTTACGTGGGCGGACTGAAATCTACGGGATCGGTGTGCGTTGCGCTGAGTTCAGGAAACCGAATCACCTGATAGAAATAAATACCTTATTGACAGGCTCCAAAATGCATTGACTTTTACCCTTTGACTTGTATTAAATAGCTATTATTTAATTTAGCATTAAATAGCTCTTATTTGATTTGTTTAATAGCTAACCACGAAAGTGTGTAGGTGCTATTTTATTCTGAGCCGCTAATTTGGGAATCCACTCAGGCTGTGATTGACAGTAGTTTTCACTTAGTGTGCTTCCTTTACACAGTTCGTTGTAAACATTTAAGTGCATTCTGTCTATGCAATGTTCCCACTGTTTCATCGCTGCGACTTAGCTAGATAACATGACATGACATGACAACGGGACGTTGGCATGCGCTTTGTAATGATCGGATATTCTTATTGAATCCAGTCGTTAAAAGAGGGCTGTAAGATCGGCACTGAATTTGAAAAGAATTGGTTGTGAGGACAACATTTTGGTATGTTGAGGGTGGTTAAAGGTTAAGGTAGAAATTGTTACCAACTTGGCTGACTCAGTAGCAGGTTAAATATTAATAGTAGCGTGCACAGTTTAGGTAATACTCAGTTTTCAGCCATTTAAGTGGTAAACGTAAACTAATTGAGATGTGTAGAGACAGGATTTATTGCAACGTGCTAAGCATAAAACTGTGTCGAAATGGCTTATCTTGCCCAGTGAGAAAAGAACTGAGGAAATGCAATAACCTAGAGGGTCGTTCAACTCAATGCAGTTTTACAACCACATCCCCTAAGGTTGGTTTATTTGAACGGAGATCATTATCAGTGACACCTTTGTACAATAAACAAGGTTTATTATCCACAACTTTTCTAAAGGCAAAGCCCTTGTGCACTGTGTTGAAACGACTTTTTTAAAGTGTCAGGATCAGGCATTCACTGTGCATTTTATATTTAACCTGTTAGTAACCACAACAGGGATGGGGTCACAGGTGAAGCTCGCGAGAGCGGTTTAAACACCTCTCCGGAGAAGAGTAAACACTGGCTACTCTTTGTTTTGCCCAGGCCGGCCTGCCTTTTGCCGCCTCGTTACGTCTCTAGAGGTCTCATTTAGAGTGGAGGCAGGGTGATTTATTACAGGAGGGGAGGCAGTGCCACATTGTTTATACGTCAGGCAAGCGCTCCAATTGTGGAGCAATTACAGGAATGAGTTAAAGGTCAATGAGAAATATCACTGCGATTCATTAAAACGTAGCCTTTAAATATGCAAAACAACTGCATTGCTACTGCGACGTCCACCTCTGTCCTTTCGGCTTTGTGCCGTCGATTTTGCCTAATGTAGCGGATTCTGTGTGCCTACATTTCGTAACGCGTCGTAGTTTAAGGTCATGTTACTTCCCAGGTCTGCTGGGACCAATGAGGGGACTTGGATAAGACCGTGTGACACGGTGCGTGTCCTGTTTCCCACGCCGGGGGAGAGCAGTGATCTTCAGCTTTGTATGACCCTTTTAACAACATGTATTTAACTTTGTCCATGATAATATTCTGACATCGACAAAGTACCAGACTGCGGATGACGTGGCATATATGTATACTATTCAGTAGCAGACTTCACAGCCTATTTAAATATTTACTTAATGAGAGAGAATGTAACTACTCTGACGTCCCCGCCTGGTGGACTCAGCTAGTTGTCGTTATGCATGCTGACTAGGTGAATTAAAACATCTCTGTCAGGTGGTGTGAAATTTAGTTTCAGTCTCAGGGTTGACTAATGGGCAGTGGTGAATCTCCTTTTAACTCCAAACAACTCCCTGTGTGCTGCTTAATTTCGGAGCCCAAAAATAAATAATCCTGTCAGATTTGTGTACCCTACCTTCCCTCCTTTTACATTTTCCCAATTATAACCCCTGTCCCCAGCCTCCCTGCCCACCTGAACCCCCTACATAAAACATTGCCTTCCAGGTGGCTGGGTGAGATTGCAGTGTCTCGAGGAGATTTGTCTCCTCATCAGCCGGGAGGGAGGGGGACTAAATGTGTCGCGGCAGAGCTGCTCTACCCAACAGCAGGCCGTCGGCGCACCGGGCCGGGTCTATGGCGTCACCGGCGGGTGAGTTGGGGGGCACAGGAGCGGAGTCACACCCAGATCAGCATCACTCCAGCCGGAGAGTAAAGATCGAGTCTCTGTAGGGCTTTTTACTCTTTTTGATTCTAAGAAGGGTTGCATGGCTGGAGGGAAGGCAGGTTTGGACTGCTGCTTTCCCTGACAAAGTAGCCATTGCCAAATTTATGCTGCTGGGAATCTATGTGTTCATTGTAGAACCATTTGTCAAATATAGATTATTATTTCTTAGTGGAATGCATTTAACAGTAATATAAAGTCAAAACTGTCTGTTTTTTAAAATTTTAACATTTTTGAACAGTTATGTTTATTTTGAGGACTGAATTTTGGCAAATTCAAATTGAATTTAATGCAACTGAGGAATAAGCATGGACCCTGGAAGACCAGATCCCATAGAAAACCTAGAGTAGATGCTGGTTGAAAAGCCTAAGCGGAGACTCAGGAAGTCCTGACTCAGTCATCCTTGCGACGATGACACGCTCTGTTTAGAAATTGTTAAATGTATCTTTGCTTATATTAAGGTATTAAACAGACCGAAACAAGTTTGAAGTTTCCCCAAAACCAGGAACTCGCGGCCATTAGTTATGGATTCCTGGGCATTCATTAATGCTTCATTAATTTCACCTTCGTTAATTTATTACACTGTTCTCACTATAGAGATGTCTGCAGTGCAGGGCAGACCATGAAGATAAAGTGAACCTTAATGGGGCAATGTATGTTTTTACAGAGAACATAAATGGATTGCTTTGTTTCATTATTTCGGCTGTTCTGGCTCTTTGAAGACGTGGCAGAAAGTTACTGTTAAGGTGTCAAAAAAAACAAAGGACTCATTTAAGGAAAACTATATGAAACAAAAGGGTCTGGGGCGTTTCTAGAAGAGACGATTTAATTACGAAAGAAGGAATTAATTATGCTTAAGAAAAATAAATCATTTCACGCTTTATCTTCTGTAGGTAGCCCCAGCTTGTTCTCCAAGCAGGTGGTGTTTGAATACATTTCTGCAGTAATCAGTAAAAAGTCGTTTTAATTAATCCTCGTTTCCCATCCGTCTTGTGCCTTTTGCTTTGTGCAGAAAGACCTGAGGCGTTGGGCCTTCTGAGTCGCTCAGCCTGTAAAGAACACTGCCTGAGCTCAAGCAGATTCTTAAAGGCCTTGGGTTGACTGTGGCCGGGAGAAAGTACGAGAGGTGGGGCCCAATTGGCAGAGCGCCCCCTGGGGGCTGGGAGGTCTTCTCCCTATTGGACGCGGTTTGGGGGAAGATGCATTTGCTTAATTTGCTATTCCAAATTGTGTTGAAAAATATATATTATATGTTGAAAAATATATATTATATCTCTGCTTTGGGGCGCTCTTCTCATTAATAGACTTTGGAGATCGTTTGAGGGGGTCGTGCACGCCCATTAATGCAGCCCCCGTGAACTCCAGGCATCTTCTCTAGACTAAAGAGGGGACTAAACAATACGTCGGCATTGTCAGCTGCAAACGCCCAACAGTAAATCTGCCATCTTGGTTCAAGCCCAGAAGTTTATCATCTAGGAAAGGTTTACGTTTTAATGGATAATAAGACAGTTGCCCTCCTACTTCTTTTGCTTATGTTTTGTATTTATAACACGAGTGTTGTGTATAACACGAGTGTTGTGTATAACACGAGCGTTGTGTATTTATAACACGAGCGTTGTGTATTTATAACACGAGCGTTGTGTATTTACAACACGAGCGTTGTGTATTTAACACGAGTGTTGTGTATTTAACACGAGTGTTGTGTATTTAACACGAGTGTAGTGTATTTAACAGTAACAGTATCTGTCACTGCACCCTAACTCCTTAACTACAGCACTGTTGTAGTTCGCTCTGCATAAGAGTGTCTGCTAAATGACTAAAATGTAAAATATGAAAGTACTGAATGCTGGTCTTTGTTCACGTCGTTATCAGAAACACTGCTGTTATTATTAATAGATGCATGAAGACAGACTGTCTTTTCGGTTCTCTCCTAGGATACCTTCTCCCTGTATTGTTTTTTTGCCTCTCCTTTAGTTCCACAATGAGGTGATTTTGTGCTGGAACACGCATGTCCCAGACAGTTCCTGCGCCCTTTTTGCGCGGAGCACTTCTGCGTCGTGGCGAGATGTGCCAGCAGGTCAGGGGTGGTGGGGGGTTCAGGAGCTGACAGCCCACCCGTCACCTTTCTGCCGCTCAGCGCTCCCGAAAGGAAACGCAGAGAAACACGCTTCCGCTTAACTGCTCAAAAGATTAAGATCTCATCACCCATTCCGAGTGAAACGCGGGCGTTGGGAGTGAAGTTTGGGAGCTGGTGGGTAGAGCCGGCGACACGGTTCCCCGCGCACGCGGCTGATGTAAGATCCTCGCAATGAAATTTGTCATATGCTCGCACTGATACGTACCCCTACAATTATATTTTCTGAGATTTGCCACGTGAAAAATATTCTGCAAAAAGAGTATGCTTTTAGTATTCATGTAGGATTTAGTCCCTCTCTGATAGCTAACTTTGTTTATGCAGTTTTCTTTGTGGCGTGCAGTTTTATATTTATAAGGAAGTTTGAACCAATTTCCCGTCTACTGTTTCTCTCGGGAAATGAATGGCTATGGTGCACTCTCAGTGCACTGGCATACTTGAATTTACTGTGCCCTCCTCCACCCCTCACCCAACCCCCTCCCTTTCATTAGCATCTGTTGGTTGTCCTTCTTTCTGGTCTGTTGGATCCGTGAGAAATGAAGTCATGGTCTGCACATAGCAGTGGGAGATTACTTCTGAAATATTGAGCACGGGCCTTTCAAGCAGATTAAAGAACCAAATTTAGAGGCCTGACTAGCTTTGATTAACGTTTCCCAAATGCTGTGTTTTCATCAGTATGGACGGCGTTTGATCCGCGTGTTGTGGTAGGTGAGAGGGAGAGGGTGGTTTTAGTTACAAGGTCGGGGTTGTTCAAACTAACATGACTATTAGAAAACCTGCCACCTATCTGCAGTAGTTCAATGCCCCTATGAAGTCCAACCTTACACCACGCGTAATCGGGGCCTGTCACTGAAACTATTAGCCATTTCATTAGCCAACATATTAGCCAACTCTCAGCCATTTGAGAAATCATTAGAAACCATCTTCCCAGGGACCAATCAGAGGGCCCTTCTGGCTCTGCTACTGTAGGATCACTTAGTCGCGTTAAGGAGCAGAGCACAGGTTTGGAGCTTTTAGCATCCAGAGATGTTGCTCCCGGCGATTTGGGGAAGGAACAAGCAGCCAAATTCCCGAATGAAAGGAATACAGAGGCGCTTTTTTGATGTCAAAAGAGCTGTCAAACTCATGTCAATCTGCCCCATACCTCCCTCGCCCCCGACAGCCCCTCGGTAAATAAAAAGCACGGGGTGTAAAACTCCTCTTTCTCCTTTGTCAATATTGCAAGGCCGAGATATTCCGAAAGAGCAATTTGTCTGTTTCCCGACGTTTCTGAAATGACTTTTAAAGGCTTTGTGGGGGCCTATGACTTTGGAGGCATAATTGTATTTTGTTGCTCACAAACGTATCGATTTGTTATAAAGCACACCCACCAGTGTCGTCTCTTTGAAGCGGAGATGAATAACCAGCGTCCCTTAATCTGTCACGGGTAACTGGGAGACTCCTCTGCTGTCTGTGGTCTGCGTGCCGCAGCATTTTAACGCCTGTTGAACCAGTCAGATTCAAACAAAGAGTTTCTCTCGCCGCCTCCTAGACAGCGGGTCGCGCTCTAGCCCGCGTTAAACACCGCTCGGGTAAAGTTTGTTTTTAAAGATTTTCCTACTCGCTTCACGGGCGCACGTCGCCCTGCCGTCGTTTAATAAAGAATTCATGTTTCCTCTTCCGAGGATTCCGGAAGCATCCCCACACTGAACAGTGGCAGCACCAGAACTGGAGGCCGCCCCTGGGTGGCGTTAGATGTGTACGCCTCAGAACGAGACATTCCCTGAACATGGGTGTCTGCCAAGTGAATAATAGATAAAATAAAGGGGGGGGGGGGGGTCTTCTGTTTCCCGCT
>JAOVYW010004462.1:0-10402 GCA_025775045.1 Hiodon tergisus | reverse complement strand
AGCTGCAGACCACAGACACACAGGCTGAGCCAGGCCACACAGCTGCAGACCACAGACACACAGGCTGAGCCAGGCCAAGCCTATATATCCCCCCCATCCTGAAGTAAGTGGAACATTAGAATTGGAAGTTGTCCACCGATTATGCGTTTATGAGTGGCATGGTTTACCTGCATCATTGCAACAGGCATCTTTATCTTAGCTGTGTGGACAGATGATATGGAAACCCCCTTCCACATTAAGCCAGTGAATAAAGATTATCCATCTTTGAATTAAAAAAATATGTGTATGTATATGTATATGTAAATGTATGTGTATGTATATATATATATATATATATATATTCCCTCTATTTCCTATGTGTGTATATATATATATATTCCCTCTAACCAAATTTTAAAAATCAAAGACATGGGGCGGGAGCTGGAGATGGCTTTTCCCTGTCCACTCACTCCTTTTGTTAGAAACCGGAGACCATTGTTCACATGGATGGTCTGGGCAGCCTGTGATGGGACAGGCAGCAAGAGAACATGACATCCGCTCTCCATATCAGGGCTGCTGTCAGGAAGCAACCACGGACGTGGTGAAGAGAGCACCGCCTGCAGCGACAGTGCGTGGGATCCGAGGGGCAACACCGCGATCTGTCAGAGCTCTCAGAGGGGAAAAGCATCCCAGCCCACACCGGTGAGGGGCTTTTAAAGCTTTTGGAAATGGTGATCCATTAGCGTGTGTCACTCTCCTGGCACATTTGAAACAGATTTATATTCACAAATAAAAAAGAAAACATCAGCCATCTGTCTTTTCCATTGCATTTTCCAGGTAAGACAGGGAGGGATTCATCCCTGTGGGGGGGGTTATTTAAATGGATTTTTCAGCTCACGCTAATAGCAATGCAGGAGAGTCATCTACTCTAAGGCTTGGACCAAATCAAAACTTTGACAACCCATTAATCGGATTTACTGAAATTGTATTTAATAGCGTTTTCTTGTTTTTGAAAGTGTCTTATTTCTTCTACTCCTAAAAACAAAAGGCTATTAAGAACTGGACCTGCTAATCTGATACCCAAAGCAGCCAGCATACGCCCCCCTCTGGCTCACTTTTAACCCAGAATGAACATCCAGTCTCTACCTGCTGATTATCAATGGACCTCAGTTATGTAATTGGTGCAGCTGGATGCAATTGTTTAATCAGCCACAACATAAAAGGCTGATTGGATGCTTGTTTAAAATCCTAGTTTGGGAAAGGATGAGAACGTTTTGGCCCTTTTTTTGCCCTTGGCTTTTGTCTTTTGTCAGGGTCACCTCCAGTCGCTTGGAATGGAGGTTGTAGACCCCCATGAGGAACCACTGATCATTTAGGACCCCCATGTGACTCGCCAAGAGGTGGTCCATGGGTGTGGGAGCCCAGTCCAGGGACTGGGGTAAAGGTGGAGCTGGGGTGCCTGGCTTGCCTCTGAACAGGCATGCAAGGAAGTGATCTGAGCCTTCAGGACCCAGAGTCCAAACCCATGGTTCCTCTTTCTTTGCCAGATGGCACTATGGTTTCTGAATTTGATGACAGGAGGTGGAGAAGGTATACTGTCATGCCATGGAGGGAATCCTACCCGTGTGGCAGAAGTGGGTTAAGGGATCCAGTGGATCATGCCTGCGTTTGACCGGAGGGGTGGGTTGCCATCTGAGGTCAGGTGTAACCCACAAAGTCAATGGTGTGGCAGGTAAATAAACAATTTCAGGGTGAGGTGGTGCTCGGTGAGTGCTTTGAACACCCCCTGGAGACATATGTCGTGGCAGTGGGCCATGGACCACTGTGTGGTAATGGTAAATGGCAACCCCAGGAAAACCCCCCAGAAAAATCCTATGAGGATAGGGGACAAGATACTTTGGTTACGGCTGCTGGGATGGAGCAGCACTGAGAGGTAACCCTGGTGGAGGTCCAGTTTGGAGAACACTGTGAATATGTAAACTGCGCACTTGTCTGGGACACATTGATGGACACAAATACACAGCTCTTCCTATTCTTTCAAGTTGGCGATCAAAGAAGAAGCATCCAGAGGCCCAATTATGAACAGGTCAGACGTGGAAAGCCACTGGGATGCAGTTAAAGGCCTTATGATGGGAGTCAGAGTTGTGTCCACCAGAGGCTGCTGTTTGAAGGAGTTGAGGCAGCCCTAACCAACAAACACCGCTGGCCATTGCTGTGACCATGGGGAGGCCACAGTGAGAATTTCAGCCCTGCCGGTGCCCAAAAGAGAGAAGAGGCAAGAGAAGAGGTCCAGACCGAAAAAAGATTAGTGCTGTGACGTGAGTAGGCTAATTCCCCATAGTAGACTGAATGTTAGACAGAACACACAATGTCTACTTTAGAGTCACTAGAATGATAAGAACCCCATGTCTAGCAATAAAGAAATGCAGACATTGTGGACGACTGTAGGCACTGAGTGTGGACGACTGTAGGCACTGAGTGTGGACTCCGAGGAGCTGAGGCTGGGGCATACTGGCTGACAATAGAGAAGGGATTATGCTTGCCACAGTTCCTACACGTTTGCTCTCGTGCTGACTAGGTCTGTGCTCTGGTTCTGTGCATGGAGCAGCCAGTTCACACATTGCTATTGTGGGTGGTGGCATTAAAAAGCCTGTTGTACGGCCTGCTCTGGGTTGCCTTGGGGATGGGCTCCGTGTGAACATCAAGGGGGCAATGAAGGCTCTCAGCATGGCCGCACAGTTAGAAACGGGCTCCAAAAAAGCAATTTTCAGCGCATTCGTTGGGGTTAACTCATCTAGATTCAGCAAAAGTCATATTTTATAATTGTCTGTGTTCTTGATGAGTTGATCCCTAATCATTTCATCTTGTAGCAATAGATTCCCCTGGAAGTTGAATTGGTGGAGATCACAAATGCATCAGAATAGATTGCAATGAAAGTGTTACTCATTAAGTCGATAACTATGCGTAGTAACTATGCATAAGAGTGCAACCCAAACCCAAACTGAAACCTCAAACAAAAACCAGTCAACACCCTCAAACTCAGACTGCAAGTTCAAACCCAAACTGAAACCTCAAACAAAAACCAGTCAACACCCTCAAACTCAGACTGCAAGTTCAAACCCAAACTGAAACCTCAAACAAAAACCAGTCAACACCCTCAAACTCATACTGCAAGTTCAAACCCAAAACTGAAACCTCAAACAAAAAATATCAAGATTTCTCAAACGAAACACATGAAGTTTAGATGAGTCCCTCTAATTCTCAGCAGTTATTTTTGTCTTCCTGGGCCCCACTTGACATACAATCTACAGTTATTCTCAATTGGGGACCTTTGAAGCATTTACCTGCAATGGATTCTGTCGAGTGAAAAACATCTCTATTGCTGTGGTTGTTATTGTTCCTTTTGTTTAAAACTTGCCCCTGCAATGTTTTTTTCTCAGTTAAATAAATTACAGATGCATAGATCCTCAGAATCAAATGTTTAATTCACCAGTTTGAGGCATACTTCATGATTTTATTAAACTGTTAAATTAAAAGACTAAATCAAGTTTCAAGTCAAGGCATCACACTCTCTCTCTCTGTTGCCATGGCAGAATGATTCTTGTACCTATGTAGGTTAATTTCTAGTCTGTATTATAAAGCATAAATTTTTTGCTTGCTATTTTCATTCGCCATATTCGTTGCCAAGGATTTTTCTATTTAATGGACAATGTTCCCTCTCAATCCTCCATTCTGACCACAAAGAAATTATGCAGTTTTAGATTGAAAATCAGAGGCATCAACCTCACGTGCTCTGGTTACTAAGCACCAACATGTTACATGAAGATAGCAACGCAGATCAGCAAGAAATATCAGCTGCTGTTTTGTTTATTCTCCAGAGCACAGTTTCATTTAGAGTCCTAATCTAGCACTTTACTGCAACAATTGGCTATTGCAAACACTGTATTAGCAAAAGACTGCAATTGAAACCGTTTAGGCTTGGTGTGGCAAGTTTTATGTGAAAGCCAATCTAGTTGAGTTCAAACTTTACAGTAAAAAGAAGTTTCCTCCCAAAAACTGGGGCTCAATTGGCGTGCTGTAGGGTGTCATGAGCCTCTAGCAAAAAAACATAAATGGAAATCATGTAATATTATAGAATATCTGTCCTGCTATCCTCATATATTTTATAAAAATATTTGTGACTACGAAATTACATAATCGCTCAGGTTATAACTCTGGCACTCAGAGTTCCAGGAATAAACACAACGTTCACAAATAGCAGCATGTTGGAAGAGGCAGAGTAAAAGAGCTGTAGCTTATTGATTTGATCACGGAGTTACAGCCTTACAAAAAGATGAGAACAACCAAGAATCGTTCTTGATTCCATTTTTATTCTGCTTTTATCCACTCTTGGCCAGCAGTGTGTGCCTCCACAAAACCCTGGCAACATCATAGACAATTGTGAAGGGGAGTACAACCAGTGCAGAATGAATCTGACATCCACCCTGAACAACCTGCTGACTCAGACAGCTCTCCAAATCCACCTTCTTGGTAAGAAACTCTGATCTCACCTCCCTCTCTCTGATTCAAGTGATATTTCGCTCCACCAACGCTCCTCTCTAATGGCGGTGCAGGCCACGGATATGGGAGGGGGAGGGCATACCTGCAGTCCTTCGATGGCCAGTTTGAGGATGGTGGGTGTGAGCTTGGAGGCCTGCTTGAAGGAGAAGTTGCTCCAGTCAATGATCAGAATGAAGCCGTTGATCTGCAGCTCAGGGTCCTCGATAAGAACCTCCAGGGACAGGAGGATGGCCCTCAGGATGTCCGTGAAGGAGTTCCTTTGATAGGACAGGAGGAGAGAGGGGCCATTTTAATGTGAAGGAGTTTGTTTGGGGGTAAGCAGGAGGAGAGAGAGCCCCTTTTGCCGTAATCCAAACTTGTCTGCAAGTGGCCGCTTCAATTTAGTGATAAAACTGTGCCCATGACACAATGGTCATCTGCAGGATCCAAAGCTGAGACTCTGTGATAGGGTTAGATAAGCTGTATAACAATAAAAAGTAAAAATAAAAACAAGGCTACTTTGAGAGACCGACTGTTTTTTTGGTGTTCTTTCTATTTACGGAGAATCACACCTTCATGTATTCTAATCACCAAGTGAAAATGCATTCACATTGCACTCATTTAAAATGTCGCATCTACACAATAATGTAAACAACGTGCAGTCTTTCTATTACTGAAATGTGAAGAAAATTTTTGAACACACAAACCATTTTTTGAACTGCTCAATTGAAAGGATCCTAAAGATAGCCCAGAAAGACTGACAGACAGGGTTGAAGGAGGGAGCAAATTGAATAAGCAGCTAAAGAGATTCTGTCTATCGAAAGCTTGAACAAACACATAATAAAATTAAGTGCGCCGTCTGATTTGGGGGGCACGAACCCACCGATATCATTGGCAGAATGCCTGCAGAAATGTAATTTGCCAGTGAGATCAATTTTGTTAAAAGCTGGCCTTTTCCCCAGCACAGGTTTGGTTAAAACTGGCTTTTTCCTCAATACAGGTTCCCCTATCCCTCTTAGGAAGATCTTGGGTCTTTGTCTCTACCAGCTGATGCAGCCCAGTAGTAATGGTTTCTGAGACAGTATAGTAGTTCTGATCACAGAAGGAGGTCTTTCCAGGTCTCTGAATTGGAATTAACAATCCTGTGGCTCTTCAGCAGCATCCGCATGGATGACCTGGATCTTACCTGTTCAGCATCATAATTAATTATTGCAGGTGCATTACGGATAAATGGCTCATCCATGTATTTTGCCTTCACCAAAGAGTGCCTAGGTTCAAGAAAATCTGCCAGCCAACAAGCAGGTGAACGCATGAACAAAACAATCATTCTCTCATGTTTTTATATAACAAAGGACACTCTCTGTCAATTCCCAGGAGGACACGCTAATTTCACTTGGAAGCCATTAGTTCCATCAATCAATAATTGCAACAAGCAGGAAAGGGAGGTTCACATGAAAGACACTGTAGCAACATATTGCATGTTTTCAACATTGCAGGGGGGCTCCTGGGTTTGTTGGGAATATAGAGATTCATAGGTATCCTTAAAAAATAGTACTAACCAGTGGTTAAGCATTGATGATGTTTTTTCATTCACAAAAGCTAAACGTTAGATACGGAGAATGGCATGTCTAGCTGTGTGTAGCAGTGTGTGTGTGTGTGTGTGTGTGTGTGTGTGTTTTAAATAACTGCTTCATTTGTTAAGATATCTGGAAAGCACAACTCACTGGTCTTCAAATTGACTGTAAAGCCATACACTTCATGTTCGAAAGCTTGATAGGAAACATTGGTTGTTATGGAGACCAATCAGTCAAACGTGTACAGGGATAACTACACCACTCTGCAGATTTTTACCATTCTAAATGTGTTCACCAGCATCATGTGGTACAGTCTAAATTAATTATTCAATGGGCTTGTGGGATTCAGCCAAGCTTGTGAGTCCATGGGAGAAACTTGCTGTGCTGTGACAGCGTCCAGGTTATGCATTGGCATAAATCCATTCATTTTCCTCCCATCGTCCCGCCCCGACTGTAAAAATCTATTTTACTGTCTGGAGCACCATACTGAAGAGTATCTCTGTCACCCTCACATCTATATACTGGCTGGTATATAGACCTCGCTTGAGGGCTTGTGGTGTGCTTGCACACCGACTCACATTCAATACAAGGATGCACACCCTGTACAATACTCATGTCTCCAAGTAAGGATCCACACACTACTATGAAGAGTTTATCACTATTATATATTTGATAAGCGGTTGCTTTTATTCTGGTTTATTATCAAAGTGCAAGCCCTGCTGCTGTTTCACCCTGCAACCTACTAGGAACGCAGCCAACCGTTTAACTGCTACTCCACCCGCAGTCCTTAAACAGTAGTGAATAATGAACATGCTGAAAACATTGTGTGCCTGTGCTCTGATGTAATTACGCACATGTTGTGTGTCTAACATTATTATGTACATGATGTGCGTCAGCACTGTGATGTTATTAAGGTTTTGTGTCTGACGATGGTCAGGCAATATATAGTAAGTATAATGTCCTCAGAGGGAGCGCACTGATTATGTTCTACACCAGGGAGGTCATAAAATAACTGAGCTTGTTACTGTAAGGCTGCTGTTTCAAGCGAAACAACCATTTCAATACAATTCTCAAAGCCATTCCCAATAGGGTTCTCAGAATAACATTGCGACAATTTCCTCCATCAGATTTCCCAAAAGAATCACTGTAGATGGATGAGGTTCTAAAAAGATAACGAGTCTACGATTTGGAGCGAGTCCACTGTACTAGGAGACTCAAACCATTTCAAAGCACGCACACACACACAAACATGCACACGCGCGCCAGCACACACACAATTACACAACCATATGCTTTTTTTTAAAATTTGAGGTTACTTATGGCTCTTTTTTGTCAATTCTGATTTTGACTTATGTCTGTTTCTGTGTAAGGCCAATCACTTGAGATACTCTGAGGAGCACGGCCATGGTACAGTGCTGTGAAAGCAGAATTTAGAAGGAAGAAAAAAAGAAAGAAAGGCCACATAAATATTTACCTACTCTGGTCCCAGTTAGAAGCGAACAGGATGAGAATCTTCCTGCCATACTGGTCGGGACTCTCCAGGACTCCTGGGAACCCGTCCATCAGGGCTCGTTTGATCCCAGGGTCATCCGCCTTGAAGCTCTGGAACATGTCCAGGTTCTGCTGACGATACTGAAAGTACTGGGCCAGCAACTTGAAGGCCTCGATCTGGTTGAACTTCCTGGCCCGGAGGAACCTGAGGATAAAGTCATCGTCGGTGCGCAGGAAGCCGATGTCAGGCCTGGTGATGACCATGTCCCGGACCAACTGGATGTCCTGGTGCAGTGTATCCGGGTTCTCGTTCAGCTCCAGACGGGCCTTCTCCGTCGTTTCAGAGCTGAGACCAGCTTGCAAGTGGGTCATTTTGTTCCTCATAGAGTTCCAGACACGTGTTATTTTAGTAACTAAAAGTGTTGGCTAGTAATTAAAATCTTAATATGGCTATGTTTCTGTGCATTGTTCAAACCCCTCTCTGCAGTACTCCAGTTAAAGTTTGTATGTGGAGGCTTCTGTGCTCAGGGACCTAAAAAGGGACAGATTATATATATGTGTATATATATATATATAGCCAAATCAAAGCCAACAATATTGTGTTGCATGAACATGTTTACGATTTACAGAAAATAACGGAGACCTATGCATTTAAGATAGGCTATCTGTGACATCTCTAGAATTCATAACCCACGATTTCCATTTCGATGTATTTAATATATTCTGGAGAGAATATTCTGCTATTTTTTGGATAGGAGTTATCAGCAGCACAATTCGTAACCTTTAGCTGTGATGAACAACCGTGTATATTTAAGGTCGAACGCAATGAGTAGTACTTTACTGTACCTGGTTTCCGTTAAAGAAAATGTGCCTTGGCTAGAATTCATTGTAATTCATTATATTAATTTTACGTTTCGTTTTTATTTAGAAAACCAGTCCCAAGCATATGACAGCACGCACCTAGCTAATGTGTTCTCATTTTAAATGTATGAACAGTGTACTTTATTTAATATTGTCATAAAATTTAAAAAAACAAACAAAACATATACAATAATGCTTCGCTAAAAATAACAGTACCTTCCAAAATACTTACTACCAGTGCCAGGTCTTCCCGTAGACATTAGGTGTCCAGATGTGAAAAAGAGATGCAGATATACAGTTTCCTTGACCAAGGTGTTGGCCATCTGCTCCGCAGAGTCAATACAACAATACAAGCCAATTCAGAAATGGAGCAACGCCGGCTGTCCTATGTATGTAACCTCGGTCAATAACAACTTTTCTTTGTATTCCGTTATACGGGCGCTACGTCTGACTGTTGTCCGACCACATACGATGGTCTTGGGATTTAAAAGTAGCACATCGAGAGAATGCTGCGGACACGACCGATGAAATGTGAAAAGCAATGCCAGGGTGTCGCCGGGATGTGTGATGGAAAGCGTGATGATGGGGACGGAAGGGTTGCAGATGGAGCGCCGATGTGAGCTCTCCACGTAGAGAGGTGCTGAACCACCCTGCAGCCGCACGCCGAGTGCTGCAGTGATGAGAGCCGATCCTTGTTATCTCTGTTCTAAAATGGACCCTTACCTCTGCTGGTTGGTTCTTAATCCATATTTTTTCATTTACAATATTCAAACCCCATTTACCTTTTACGGCAAAATGCTAAATGACTTCATTATTTTCGCTGGTTAGTTGTTTCCCTTCCTCGAGGACACTACATAACTACATTACTGATGTGATTCTGCAAGAAGGCGTGAGCAGTGTTCATGCGGTGCTCCAATACGGATTTCTGATTTCTTCTAGGTCTTAACGCTGTTCAAAGGCGACACTTTCCTTACGGTATTCGACGCATTATACAACGCTTCCAAAAAACAAGCGACTTAAGGAGAAAAACATATTACGCTACTAAACAAAGAAACTGGGCGAGCGATAGGATATATAAACCTGAATCTGAACAATCTTAGGGATGACGTGAATATAGTAGCAGCTGTTACTATGAAATATTCTTTGATCTCGTCCAGTGCTGGGTGGTCTAGAAATATAGATTTGACTGTCTAAACGATTAAAGACACTCACATTTTTTAATTGCCCCTTATACTGGCAGTAATCAGTGCTGCTCGTGACCAAGAGTAACACAACCAATCTTATCATAGCAAAAAAAGGTTTTTTAAAAAAAGCTGTGTGTGATGTGTTGTTTTGATCTATAATGCAGGGAGATTTTGGTGTTACACCATAACACTGAGAGGGTTCCTCACATAGGACGCCTGTTTGGGAAATAGTGACAATTTGGCCAATTTGGTTAAATTAACAGTATTTTGCATTGATTGCATACTTTCATCAGTAACAAGAACAGCAAACGAAGCGGTGAAAAAAAGAATTCCAGAAAACAGAATGAATGTTAAGCCTCCATCTTCCTGCTAGCTTCCAGCTTCCTACTTGAATGGTCTTGTCCCTTCTTTTCCACTGGATGAGTTTAAACATGTTGCACTTATTTTTTAAACAGATTCACAAACTGAAACAATATTGTGCATTACCCTGCTGAAATCTTTAATTTGTATGCCTTTTGGGGAGAAAATGTGCAATCAAACCATTAAATACCGTAACATTGCATGTAAATGGAAATCAAGAGCCTTTCTAATCAATACACTATCATAAATGCCATAGCTGGTGTTAAAACCACAGAACTTTGGCTACGAAATCTGGGTCACTGTCTGGCTAGGAGAGAAAGACAGGTGCTTTGTTCATTAAGATGGACAACTGAGAGATGCAACGAATACCCACAGGTGTCACAGTGCGCCCTATCCGCCCACCCCCCCGAAACC
>JAOVYW010004460.1:34023-45339 GCA_025775045.1 Hiodon tergisus | reverse complement strand
TCTTGCTGGTTTGTGTCGTTGGCACGGAAGCCAATAAACGGACAATAAGTTTAATTCACGGTGTCTTTCCCCTTCTCGTTTTGCATATTTGGATTGCAGCATATAAACACTGTGGTGTGACTCTATCCCAAAAAAGTATTGGATCTTCACTTTAGACTTCACCAGTCAATTGGAATGGTTCTCTGTATGATCTTCAGTCTTAGGATGTGTTGGATTTTAGTGGGGGGCAGCTGGGGGACTGGCCTTTACTTTTGCGTTATTGGTTGATGTGTGGTGTGTCTGGGAATCGTACCCCTTGAGACCCCACGTCCCCACGACCTCACAGATGAGCGTTTTTGGGTCCCAGACCCTGTCTATTCCCAGAATAGAATGACTGCAACAATCTGAGTGTGAATTCAAGCTCTTCGCCTTTATTACATTTGCAAATGGGTAGGCAGTCTTGCCCACTACCTTTCTAAGGTTACAATGACAAAACCTTTTCGTTATATACAGTTCAAACAACACACTCAGTACTTTTCCACGTCATAGGATGGATCTGAGTGAAAAACCAGTCTGAACTAGATCAGACACCTGTAACTTTTGATCCCCTCCGCATAACCCAAAGTTTCCCTAAGGAATAACAATGGTGTGTGTGTACGAAGCACCCATCTCCCTCCTACGGGTCTTCCTTATCTGTTAAAGAACTTCTCATGTCGCTTCATCCCATCCCTGGCAGCAGCTCCAGTTTTGTTTTTTTCACTCCTTACACAGATGCACAACAACCTCACACAATATTTTGTCACATTATAAAGTCACATTGTTTTCACTTTTTCAAATTTTATTACCTAACTCTTCCATTGATTAAAATTTCTCTTTCCCGAAAGGTTGCCGGGCTTTGCCACATGGCACCTCCTTGTGTTGTGGTCTTTACCACAGGTCTCACTACAGACCGCTGTACAGGCTGCAGCTAAGTGGTTTAACCTGCCGCAATTCTATCACAGCTTTGACTCACTGTGGTAGTACTCAGTCCCCCCAATTACTATCACACTGGGGACATGCCGTATCCCTCCCACAGTTAGCCGGACTACAGTCAAGCCACTGCTGCTGTCTACAACCCAACAAGGGAATCCCAGCAGACCTGTTCTTCTGGACTGCTGGCTTGGATTCAGCCACAGTAGAGCCACATACTTTCACCTCACCAGCAGCCCTTCAGGGAAAAAATAAGTGGATAGGAGACAGAGAGAAAAGGAAAATACCTGCAAAATACTGTCTTGTGAGTCAATGGTATTACAGGTGCTGAAGAGAAACCCTAAATGATCCCTGAAAGCACAGTCTTGCTGGTTTGTGTCGTTGGCATGGAAGCCAATACAGTACCAATAGGTTTAATCCACCTTCCTTTCCCTTTCTTACTTTGTGAATATTCTAGAATATTGAATAAAGTACTATCTATCAATTCCAATGAAGTACAATGACATGATTTTAAAAACCTGATATTTTTTTGGGCCTGAAAGCAAAAACTACCATTGATTCCATTCCTGTCCATATGTGCTGAGGAAATTTCCCCCTTCTGAGAGTTAATAGTTTATTCTGCTTTTTTATTTCATTGTTGCATTACAATGCTATGATGCTGAAAAGCTGGGATGAGACACGCTTGTATTGCTTGTATTGGTTAATGTGTGCAATGTATTTCATTGTGGTATGGCAAATATTTAACATCCTGTAATGTGTTTTGCATTTCTATAGATGTATTAATTTGTGTTTTGTTACTAGAAAGCTTCCATAGTTTCAGTCAGGATGTGGTCTATGGTTTAGACGTTGCTCTACAAGTGTGTGACATTGTCTGATTAACTGTATTCATTTTTTACTTGGCTTTATGAAATAAATTGGTGTCAATGATTTGACCTTTTATTTTCCAGTTTTGGGAATTAAAAAAAAATACATTTATTTCACTCAAAGTTAAAATGTTACGTTTCAATTCATTACTTAAAACACATTTTTTGCCAAGAAAGCTCACACATGCTTTTGTTGAATCTGTTTTGTCACGGCAGTTCTTTATATGCAGAACTTTCTTTCTGGTGAATCGGGGTTCAAAAACACTATCTTATATCAGGAATATAAAGGTGGGCACTTCTTTTATCTGAGAAAATAACTTTAAAGTATTATTATTATTATTATTGTTGTTGTTGTTATTGTTGTTATTAAATGTGGTTTATAATGCATCACTGTCTAATGCAATCTGTACTGTATTTCTTACCTCCACCCTATTGAATGAATTAACCGGTTTTTAATTACAGTGGTGTGATTAGGACTTTGGATCAGCTTTGCTGAAGTCTGTAAAAGTTCTGGGGCCGAATTTATTCAAAACATTACTGTTTCACGTTAATATTATTACGTGGTTTTTATAAACAAAGAAGCTATTTGGAAATTAAATAAAGCTGATGTCACTGTATTGTTTAAAATATGCACATGATGAATGGATGGAACTTAACCTGCTTGCCTTTGTGACATAATAGAAAAAGCTTATTTTTGGGTATTCGTTCTTTTTTTCACTTTCAACTAAAATATCTTATTGTAAAATTAATGCAATTTAAGGTATGTACCTTACTGCAGAGCGTAGAAGAATCCATGATGCTATTCCATTATGACCAGCAGGTGGTAATAAAACCAAACATTTACCACAGATATTCGCAAAAATGTCTGTATGGAATTAAATGAATAGGCACAAGGATGTTAGCTGAACCCACAAAGTCTCGGAGTGTTGTAGTCAAATTTCACATAGACCGACACTTGCCTAAAAAAATCTTCTTTAACTTAATTATGATGGCATGGAGGGTACCTCTTTTATGCAGTCTTGTTTCATGCTTAAATGCAAAATATTACTTTTCGCAAGGGAAAGGGAACCCTGTACAAGTGCCACCTAATTCAGTCCTCAGTTAGTTGTTAATGTTAGTGTGACATAATGGACATAATAAATGTACAGCTTTAAAAAATAAAAATAAAATACTGTCAGGTAATAACTTTTTCACTCACTACATTGATCTTCAATGATGCTTGTGTGGGCTTCTTACCATAACCTCTCATTCATTTTCATAGCAAGATTGCAGTGTTTTCTTGTTTCCACCTGTGCTCAGAATTCTATAAGACATCAAAACGGCGGGGAAGGAGCATGTTCACAAAGCTGTAAGGATTACAGAGCAACGCGTCCTACTTTATTCTTAAGGTGGGTGGCCGATGGGGGAATTTGTGAGAAGGAAATGCAGAATGTCAGGTGGTGAAGATGGCTGTTCCTGTAAAATAGCCCAGCTCAAGTCCATATGCTAGCCTGTCACTAGCTAATTATGCCAGCTGAGTACTGACAGGTTTCCATGACAGCTTCTGAATGTCTGTTGGAACTGGATGAAGTGTATGAAATTACTGTATTTTGCAATGTCCTGACAAAATACTACAGACTGACTGCTCTGCAAATCTACAAACAAAATGTCCAAGACAGATATGTTTTGTGGAAAACCCAATTTCTCCATTAAAAGGGTTGGTGCTAGGATGTGATAATAACATGATTCGCCTGATCTATAAGAAAACTATGCTAATGGATTTTTTAAAACCGGGATAGTAAGTAATACATCCGATTGATGTATAATTAAGGAATTTCAGTTAAGAACAGCTCTGCAGACGTTTGAACCATCTAGTTATGAGCATAGTAATTTGGCCATTAGACTACACGGTTTTGGGCAGTAAAGTATCTACCTATGTTTATGGTTTTAAAAAAAAAAACATTAAGACAATTATGTCATTCATTTAAACAACTTTCTGCCGACATTCACCTATACTCCCGTTGAGTCAAAAAAGAAATTCTACATTTTCAACTACATGATTTAGCAGAGCTGTGATTCGCTCAGAAAAACATCCATCATTTTATTCTGCGCAAATCATGTGAAATCTGCGTAGTCAATTGGGTAACATTTCGCCGAAGTTAAAAACCAGTCTCGACTGTGTGGCTTTCACATCTGTCAATCACAAATACGACTGAACTGGATTAAATTACAATTGAGTCCACTGGGAGAGGCAACTATTCGGAGAAGGAGCTAAAAGGAGATGAGTAGTGACTGACGACACTAACACAAATGACGAAGTTGTTAAGATGAAAAGTTTGGCAATATTTAATTGAGAAAAAATTACGTTGGCGCTAAAGTTTTTGAAAAACGTGCGCGGCATATTGAGCATTTCTTAATCTAGTTACACTGACAACATTTTTGATTTCAACTTCAACGTCGTTGAACTCAGTTCTTGCGCTGCATAACTCTGCGCTGTTAGTTCTTATTACACCGTTTACGCGTCTTTCGTGTATCGCATTTCAATTTGTTAAATGACTGTTTGCCAGAGATAGATAGTTGGCTAGCTAGTCGTTACTGGATATCCATAACATTATAGTGCGCGTTGTTGTGTCGTATCAATAACATGCTATGGGACTGAAATGAGGCCCGTTTCTGCAAGCCCGATACATGACAAAAGGACAGGTAAGGCTCTGAAGTTGATTAGCTTGCTGTCAATTTCCTTGCTGACAGCGATGTATTGTTATTTTGTTTATAATTTCCAATTGTTGGATGGTAGTGAGAGAGTACTTCAACACTTCACCGTAAAAAAAAAAAAAAAAGATGTGTTTTTTTTCCACTATCGTCAGAACTATTGCGCGCTGTAGTCTTTCCTGAGGTAAACGAGCTAGCAGCAAGCTTGATACTGTCAACATCAAAACATTAAGCGACTCCCTGCCTGGTACTAGTACTATTTGTAGTAGTTGCAGCAAACTGGCTACGCAGATTCAGTAACTTTAACATTTAATAAAGTACAATTACTTCACAACAGCTGGTTTGTTATTGTCTAGAATAAGTTGCGTGTGCACAAGTCTTGTATTTTAGCCTCTCTTCAGCAAGTTGTTTATACTACAGTGATGGCTACAAATGTAAATATTAAGACGGATTTATGTTTACTTGGTAGGCCAAGTCTAATATGTTGTTTAGCTCATTTGCTAGTTCAAATGCGAAACTAAAACGCACTATTTTGTTACTGGTATTTTTTAAACAATGGATACGTGTAAATTAAAATGAAAACGAAAATTTAAATATTTTCTTATCCTCTACAATATGTGACGTTATATAACGGTTACTTCCAATTTTGCCCGTGCTGAAGTGTAGCTTTAAAAAATAGTTGAGGAGACACACAGATTCAGGACGTCATAGCTACTACTATCTTACTTAAATTTACGGTTATTGACCTGAATTAGCTTTGACGTTACTGTTGTTAGTCGGGTCAGCCATCTGGTCTGGATTGTTGTTGTTTTTTAAACTCAAAGTAATGCAGGGCTGTAGACGAATAGACGTACATAGTTTATTGTCTATATGTAAGTTGATATTTAACTCATATTTTATTGTTGGTTAACACATTTTCCTGTTTTTTTTAACCACGTAATAAGTGCCACAAGTCTTGGTGTAGCATATTACCATTTCCAAATGGTACGAGTGTGTTGCAACCAATGTTTTAATTTTTTTTTCCCCACAGGGTGTAAAGTTTAAAGTTGGTATTTCACTGCAAAGGTCCCTAGTATTTATTTTTGTTTTTGTTTTTTAGGAAATGTACAAATGTAATACTGTTGCACAGGCACGCTCAGGGTCATTATTACAGGCTGTGAATAGAGTTAGCAATTGTTGAATTTACCAACACGAAATGTATTACCTGCTCCGTTTTAATTTAAAGCAGTCAAATTCTAAATCAACAGTGAAATACTCAAAATCTTAAGCTTTTTGTTTTTTGTTTGTTTTGTTTTTAGACCAGACTTACTCTGGTGTCAGAATTCATTTCTGACAGTTGTAGTTGGCCATTTCAACCTTTGTTAACTAACTATTGCTTATGACATTTGGTTTCGGAATTCTGTTTGACTGTTTCAGGTTAAGTTTTTTAGTTAATATATTCTTATTAATTCTAACTGCCCAGTTAACCTAAACACTCACCTTCTGCTAGCTCAATATGAGACAGCTCTACCTTTAACTTATTGTCTGTTAGGGCCAGTGAGTAGTTTTGGTATTTCATTCACTTTCACCATTGTATACAAATAATGAACTTTCTCCTTGGAGACCGCCTATGTCTCAGAAAACTAAGTCCGTTTGGAAGACTGTTGGCTACAGACTTTGATCTATCTTAACAATTTTACTAATGGTGGCTTAAAAGAATAGGTGTGTTACAAAGGGTAACTGTCTGATCAGATTTACTATGATAATGTAAATTATTAGCCTATATATTATATTTCAGTAATACTTAGATATGCATACAAAAATGTCAAGCCTCTTGAGCAAACAAAATTACCTTCAGTTGAATCATGGACATCCGTCCTTGGGCATTATTTATTAAATCTGGAATTTCAGGTATGCTGTTCTCATCTCTAAAAGACGGTTGTCTTTAAAGTTTCTGTGATTCCTCAAATTGTTTAAAAAATTGTTTAACTGTTAGGAAGTGCCAGAGAGGCAGAGTTGTCAGATTATTGTTATACCTGCGACACAGCAGATGGTTGTTCATTTGGTTCAGCATGTTTCATTCACCTGCTGTGCCCAGAATAGCTTTGTTTCAGCCCCAGTGGGTAGCAGATTCTGGCTCTCTCCTCAAAATAGCTAGTGGAGACAATGGATCAGGAAGCTAATACTACCATTTTACTTTATGTATAGTCTCTATAGTAAATGAGATGGAAAGTAAACAGTCTCTGTCTATAGAAACTTCTTAGTAACTGGTGTTAATGGCAGAATGGATTGTGGTTCAGAGGAGGAAAGAACACCTTGTGTGCCACTGTAGAAGCTGTCACTTCTGAAATTTGCTGATCTTCTATCACAGTTGCTAGGCTCACATGCTGCGTGAATGCCGAGTCCATTGCATTGAGTGAGGCTATGAATTATGAGACCATGATGGATATTCATGGTCCATAATCCAGAATGACGTTTTTAAAGAAAACTATATTATGTGTGTAATCCAATGGAGTGAAAAACAAATGCTCACAGAAGAGTTTAAGTATTTACCTACTAAAGGCTGTCATCTAGAGTAAGCAGATCAGACGGACTTTATATACTTTGAAGTGCCCATTAGAGTGGACCACTGCCTTTGATAACTGTGTGTTTGGTGGAACTCTTCCGTTGTTATGCACTTTTGACCCAATGCTAGTTTCCTGGTCTCTTCACCACATATGTCTTGGGGAGAGACAAAGTACTTTTCTTTGTTTAATATTTGGCTTCTAGAAAATTTGACTTGTAATGGAAAGGACATTTTCCATTTCTAAAAGTGTTTATCCTTGATGTTCTATCAACTCATTGCGGAACATTAATACAGTGGTATCCCATCCAGGATTTTTTTTAAACGTACACTGAAACTCCACACTTCTGTTGTTCATACATGCAATCCTCTTCTCTTCACACAAATAAACGTTGAACATTTAATTTGTCGTAAAAAAACAAAAAAAACAAGGGCAGAATGACGAAAAACATCTCCTCTGGGCATCTGTTAATTTGAGGGCATTTCTTCTGAGCCTTGGGTTATTATAGAGCCTTAACCCGGGGCCCTCCCAGAAATGCCCTGAGGAGCTGCTGTAGTGCAGATTCTTCCTTTCACAAAGCCAGTTTACCGCGATGACGCGTGCAATGGTAAAATGCTTGTGTGGACGGAGTCGAAGTGCAGGTGTGAGCAATACTGCTTCAAGGACAGATGTTGACATCTGTTTGGTCCCCCCCCCCTTTATTTTTGTTTGTTTTTAGCTTCAGGGTTTGAAATAACTTACAAAAAAATAACTACAGACTTTAATAAATTTGTTACATCCCTAAAAAGAATAGCTTTGGCCATTTCGACTTTCTCATTCTTGGTCGTACCACAGTGGGAAAAATTGGTCAGTGGAGGGGGATGGAAAAACCTATCTGTGGCTGCTAGACTTGGCCAAAGTCCTAAGGCTCATCTGACTGTTGGTGTTATGCATTATGCAGGCGGGGGGCTTCTCTGTATTTCATTTATCGCTAACTGATCCTAAATCAGTCCATGTCAGCAATACTTGCCTTAAAGCTCAGTCTGAATATTTAAATGCATTCATTAGAAGAACTTGTAGACGCATACCATGCTAAATATTTGCATCTCCGATTGTATTACTATTATTGATGACGTTTATTATTGTTTGTGTTCCCCATTAACGTGATCCATTTCTATGTACGTTTCTGTTTTCAACCTACTCTAAGACGTGGAGGAATAGTGCGTGACATTATAAACAAATGTGAAGGAAATCGTTTTTCGAGAACAGTTTCATTTGTTTGTAGCAATAAATGGATGCAAATATAAATATATATGTTTTGTTTTAATTTATTGGCTTTGGGGCCAACAGAGCAGTTGGTTCAATAAATACAGACACACAGCACAATTGTGTGAGCCGGAAAGCATTAGAAATACAGGCCCATCCTCTCTTCATCTAATGCATTGCTGTATAAACAAGAATAGAAGAGGAGAGATGTCATAATCGCTGCATGAATCGAGGCTCTGTTCTATAAAAAGCTTGTTAACTAAACCGTCCAGAGCAGCAGAGGAACCTTTTGGCTGTAACCCGCTCATTTTGCAATGTCTAGGGGGACCAGAGAGGGTGCACACAGAGGTATCAGCAGAAACTGAATGGGTGCTGTGGCTGATGCGGGCCACAGCATATAACCAGTGTGAAAAGTCCTTCTCTTAGCCTTGAAAGCTGACAGTAAGTTGTCTGTTTGTTGGAAAGACAACTTGCTGTGAGACAAGTTCTCTTGTACAGAATAATTGTAATAGGAACTTTAAAAAAAAAAAGATTTAATAAAAACCTACATTTCATTTGACGTAGTTACGATTTCTTTTTAGTTCTGAGCTCTAACAGAAGCAGCCATTTATTTTTGTTTCTTCAGGTCTGCCGACGACTCTCACACATGTGCGTCGAAAATGTAAAAGAACAGCTGCCTGCTCCCCTGCGAAACCAGCTGTGAAGAAGTAGTCCACGTCGTAGCTGCTGGGATGGACCGGAACAAGCGCAACTCCATCGCTGGATTTCCCACACGGCCGGAGCGTCTGGATGATCTAGATGTCGGGAGTGGGGGCGAGACGGCGCCCTCCCAGATGGGCCGGGTCTGCCCGTCCTCTTACCGGGCCCTCATCAGCGCCTTCTCCCGCCTCACGCGCCTGGACGACTTCATCTGCGAGTGGATTGGCTCCGGCTTCTTCTCTGAGGTCTACAAGGTCAGTGCCCTGAGGTTGTTTCAGCAGGCCGCAGCCTTTTGTCACCTTTTGTGTAGCCACTGGTTTTCAGCAGGAACAGCAGGTAAGTGTATTTTGTTTATCATTAAGCAGTTAAAAGGCAACCTCTGGAATAGGCCAGAAAAGATTTTGCCTTTAAGATGGGCCTGGTGCCGGGAGAGGGCTGATGCAAAGTGGCTCAGATGGAAAGACTTAATCAAAACCATGCTTGCTAGTGGTTGCGTCTATGTGGACTGCAGATCATCAATCGAAGAGGGTAACCACAGATTGGAAGGCCTAATCTATTTTACCAGCCCTCTGGTGTGTGGCCAATGATTCTGGTCTTTCCTGCGAAGAAGCCAGATGTCCCGCACCCCCTTTCTAGTGGTATTCAGTAGAAGTTTTACAACTGCCTGAGTTTCCGTGACTGTGAAAAGTGCTCCATTTTATGGAGTGAGAATGCTTTCACCGGCTTTTATTTGGGGCTTAAAATAAACAAAATTAAACAGCTGAATTATCCATTGTGTGAATGTAAGACTTGCAGTCGCACTTTGGAAGCTGTGCTCCATGTGTTTCCTGGAATGTCGGACCTGCCTCATTGCTAAATGTTACTCACAGTCAACCTGAGGACAGCCCACATTACCTACGCTTTAAGTTTGTCTTAACTGCAACAGTTATATATATTTATAGGATCATGTAATTGACCACCATAAAGCGTATCTCCTATCTCTGAAGGCTCAGCCTCAAATTTCATTAGTAATCAGACTTTATTATTAGAATTTATAAGAGTTGTTGTTGTGCATAGCTTTAGATTTGTTTTTAATCATTAATGAATTCATGATAATAGCCACAGTTTTGCATCATAATGGCTTCTGGAGGAGGAATTTGAAGGCCTAAACGTTCCACTTTAATATCTAGCTAGGAGTACTTTGTACTTTGTTGGCTTTCTCTTAAGTTGAGGCCCTGTCGGGTTAGCTGATGTAATGAATAGTCTCTAGGTCCTGCAAGGCCTCTATTAACATTTTAGCAGCGTTGAACCATGTCCATATGTTGACTGTAAATAATCAGCTGAACTTAAACACATGATTGTTTTATTTTTGCTACAACGTTTTCTTTCTTATGCGAGAGCTCCTCAGCTCACCGTGGTCTAATGCTCTGATGTGGACAACAGGACTGTCGTGGTGGGGGGTGGTATGGAGTGACCCATTTAGGACACAAGGTCCGACATTCGCGTGACATTTCCTATCACGTCAGCTGGTGCCTCTTGTCACGTTTACATTTGTTCATCACGCCTCTGTGGTAGACCTGAGGAGCCATAGCTGGTGTTGGCTTTAAAGTGACTGAGAAGTCATTCCCTTTTCTGTCAAAGACCCCTAATATTTCCACAGCTAATTGTGTAATGAACGCGAGCAACGCATACCAGAAATTAAAACCGTTCTAGACCAAGCTTATCTGAGTTTAATGGCCCCTACCCTCTAAGGTGACTGCAAGTATATTAAGATAGACTATATGTCACTGTTTTTCATAGGTTTTACAGTAAGACCCTGATAGAAGAATGCTGGTTCTTGTGCTCCTTTGTAGCATTTCCAGACAGAATTCCACTGCGTCATTTCACACCCACATGTAGTGTACCAAAGTAATAATATAGATTTGTTGTTGCTGCACAATAACCTTCTTGCTTTGTAAACGGAGGCATTTTGGGGGTGTTTGAAGGGCATGGTTAGTGGAAGGAGTTTTCAGAGGAATCAGGGCCTATTAGCACTTGGCCTTGTCTTATGTGTCCTGCTGGGCGGCGTGGCAGTGATGGGTTGGACCCTGGGCTAACTGGGTGAGGCAGATCCCTGACAGGCGGGGGAGGGGCTGTTTGTCATGATGGACCTTCTAAAACCTGATGGCCGTCTAGACTCAAAATGGCTCACACAAAATGTATCACAGTTTTCCTAGGGGAGGGAAACTGCTTATCCTGTTTTTTTAAAGTTTTAGAATCCCGGTGAATGGGGATGTTCAGTTTTGTTATCGAGGGGTGCTCAGAGTAAGCCTCTGTTTGACGAATACTGGTGAATGGAGATGTTCAGT